>QQSS02233478.1:0-10126 GCA_003687565.2 Craspedacusta sowerbii | reverse complement strand
AGATAGATAGATAGATAGATAGATAGATAGATAGATAGATAGATAGATAGATAGATAGATAGATAGATGCATAAATAGGTACGTATATATGTAGTGTGTGCAATAATTTTCTGTTCTTTATTTAGAGGTTATGGGTGCCTTAGTTTCGGTCCTGATAATCTGGGTGTTAACTGGAGTCTTAGTGTCTGAAGCAGTGAACCGCATCAAATCAAAGTCCTATCAAGTTGATCCAGTGATTATGTTAATCACTTCTGGTGTTGGTGTTGCCGTCAATATAATGTGAGGTGCCTCGCAGTTACTGCGTTCACTGCATGCTGGGTAGTTGTTAGATATATGCTTGCTTTGTGGCTTTAGTACTTCATTTTTTTCTTTTTAAAGAACTCTAATTTGCATCAAACCTGTTGAGCTAAAGTATCGTAGTTTCAAGAACTTCTTAGTTGCTGTAGTTCCTTTATGCGCTGGTTGCCTCTGTAGAGTTTTCGGTTTGGTGGCAGATTATAAGACTTGCGCCTGAAGTGAGCACCGTTGCGAGCAGTCCTAGCTTAGGCTAAGAAAACTTATGCAGCAAGTACATCAGTTGGGGTTCAAAACGGCAGAAGACACATGTGCGCGTGGAATGAGTTCTGTGTGTTGCATCTGATCATAGAGAGTTTGTAGGGTTAGCAGACCGTTTGCTTGTAGATTGTCTTTTCATTTTTGAGAGCAAATCGTGACCTTGAATCTTTTTGCTGTGAGTGATTTGCGCAGGTGATTCTAATTTGCGTTAAGTTTGAGAATATCATGAATTGAGTCTTAACTTTCCTGAATACGCATCCCTGCCTGATCTATATTAGCATACAAGTCGGAAAATTGATGTTTTTTTGCGTGCGGGATTTCGTACATGATTGTATACTGACATCCAAGGTCTAACTTCAGGTAGCATTTCGTCGTTTGGATCTTCTTTTGTTTGCCATGTAATCTTTCTTTATAATATGACTTGATTAATAGTGTTAACACCCAAGTTAACCACCTGACTCTAAATTTTTTTTTCTGGTCCGTCTCTTCTCCTCCTGCGTATGCTCTTCTTTCCTTACTTTTCCTAGCTTTCCTTGTTACCATCGTACCATAACAATTTGATTGATTGTCGCTTTTAAACGATTTTCTATATTTCATCTTCTTTTCTTTGGTTACATTTAATGTTAGGTTTGATTGTCAAAATTAATGTCTTTTTCAGGAAAAATTAACTTGATGTTGAATATTTATTTATTCTTTGCAGTCTGGGCTTGACCTTATATGGAAGTGTTCACGGTCACTCTCATGGGTTGAGTGTGGGCCAAGGTCACTGGCACTTGAGCACGTCTCCCAAACACGAAAAAGGTCATCTGCAACACAACAACTCAGACTTCGACTATGGCGGCTCAGGTTATACCTCGTCTATTTCTACGGAGACGGAGAGTCTTGTGAAGGACGCCAAGGCAAAGTTGGCGAGAGATCTGAACGTGCGAGCCGCGTTCATTCACGTTCTCGGTGACCTCGTTCAAAGCATTGGCGTTTTCTTCGCGGCTCTGCTCATTTTCTTTAAGGTAATCAAGTCTGGTTTGCGTATCTTCGTCGCGAGTAACTTCATGTGCTTGCATGTACACGAGAAATCCGTTTTGTGCGTTGATTTCTTTTATCCGCATGTTTTTTTTTAGAGGGACTGGATGATTGCGGATCCGATTTGCACGTTCCTTTTCTCGGTGCTGGTACTTTGTACAACCTTGACTATTCTTAAAGACATCTTACTCGTGCTGATGGAAGGTATTTGTTTCCTTTTTGTACCCATTTCCACCATAAGAAGCTGCAGTTAGGGGTTATGGCGTTTTTATGTGTACCGCTGTACTGTCAGAAACCTGCTGGTCTTGGTGCATCTTGGTCCTGACTTCCCGTTGTTATGTAGGCACGCCTAAGGGTCTCGACTTCAAGGCAGTGATGGCGGACCTACAAAGAATTCGTGCTGTGAAAATGGTTCACAATCTGCATGTCTGGTCGTTAACGATGGGGACTGCGGCGCTCTCGGTCCATCTTGCAGTCGGTGAGTTTTCGCAGCCATATTTCTCTACTTAATTTTGCATTTTGCCCCATTGGTCTTCATGCCTAAATGCCTTTACACTAGTATGATTTAACTGGAGAAGTTGTTTTGGTCTCATATCCTTGCAGACGATACAAGATCTACGCATAGCGTCCTTAAGGAAGCGCAGACTTTGGTGACGCGCAAGTATGAGATCCATCACTCTACTATCCAAGTTGAACGCTTCCACGACCAGATGGAGAACTGCTCAATGTGCGAGGAGCCTAGAGACTGAATAACCGTTGCCGTTATTATTGTTATTATTGTTATTATTATTATTATTATTATTATTATTATTATTATTATTATTATTATTATTTTTCAGTTTGTAGGACATGTTTCGACTATATCTTTTGTCATTTTCAACTAAGTTAGTTAAAAAACTAACTTAGTTGAAAATTACAAAAGATATTGTCGAAACATGTCCTACAAACTGAAAAGTGTATTCTTTCTGTTGAAAATTGTAAGTAATAATAATGATAATAATAATAATAATATTATTATTATTATGTAATTGTATTTATATCAGGAATGTTCAGGACCTTGTTTCTTGTTGGGTATGAGCGAGTGTTAATAGTTCCAACTTAGATGAACCGTGTCTTTGAATGTAAGCCTTTGTTTTTATTCGTGTTTGAACCCTGTTTATTTCCTATCATAATCAGACTTCATTTTTTGGTTTATTTCTACCTTTTGTTCTCGAATTTGTCCATAACATAAAAATCTCATTGTTTTGTGCAGAAATTTGTGCATTTACTTCGCTGCTTCCTTTTGTGGAAACTGCACGTCTTCAAAGTTTGTCGCCATTCGTTAGCGGAATCCAACTTTTCCAAGAGCTATTTATTCGCTGTATTGTTGTAAGTGGCGGATGTAAGGGTGTGGCCCATATTGCACGCGGCTTTTCATTTTTACTGGGTTCCTGATGAATTTTTTGGACTCGACGAATTGTTGCTAATTGATAGATCCAGTCACTTATTTCCGATCCAAAAGCGCAGCTGGTCAATGCCTCCAGCGTGACGGATAAAATGTGTGGCTGAGGATTCTAAGCTTGCTAGCACTGTTGTGTATTTATGAATGTGTTTTGTTGAGGAAGGGATATTTATTTTATTGTAAATGCGTTTTCTCAGACCGCTGATGCTTTCCATCGCTGATTGGGTTATAGCTCTGCATGCCGTCTTGGGTGGGTGCTCTCCGTCTGACCATCATCTCAAGTTGCTTAATCGCTGGACGCCGTTTTTGAAAGGTCCAGTTTTAGATCAGATGCAGTACCGAATTGCGCATGCGCATAGGCAATCGGCATTGAGTAGCTCCTGATGGATATTTGAGTAGTTACTGCGTTTCGGGTAACTGTCGCTTTTCTGAAATGCCGTAGCTAGATGTTTATATGATGGAAGGACGGGAAGCCACTGGTCTTATCGGTGCGTTTGAGCGTTAGTAATATGCAAAGGAAAGAATTTGCGCCACGATTTTGTATGTTTGTCCTTTTATATGCGCTCTGTTCTTACTGCAGATCTTTCTACAATTTTTTAAAATCCAGATCTTGATAAATAGATGTTGACGAAATTTTTTAGGATATTGTTCCCTTATTCTTTATAGCGAAAAAAGATTAAAGAATTTTTCGTCTGTAGCAAATCGCAGTAAATGACTTCTGTTCGCTATGTGTAAATTCGTCATGGAAAGCTAATAGATCTTCTATGATAACTTAGTTTCCTGATCTTGAAGATTATTATTGTAAAGTTTCTCACTTGCTTTAACTGCACATGTCCGACTTCATGGACGTTGTTATCGTGCGGAGTAAATGTTTGTAATCTTGCGGTGCAACTTACAGGAAGCTTGCTCTTCCTATCAAAGAGATGTATTCTCTCAGAAGGCGTAAAGTGGAGTCTTTGTTTGCAGATGGGGCGCTCTCTTATCTTACTTTAAGGAGCAGTGGTCTATAATACAACACTTAATCTGTGCTCCCAGAAAACCTAGGGATTGTAACGTGGCATAGCAGTGGACTGCGTCGTGCTTACTTTTTCATTCTCAATATCCTTGCATTCGTTCATTCACGATTTCCATTCTCATTCGTGGAACTACTCGTTAGATTTCAACCCGAATCTTGTTTCAATGCTGGCGTCACTGCGCTCGGATCTGTATTTCTAGATTAGTGTGTTACGTTTCGAACCTCCCATCGCCCTCTTTGATCAATCGCGTTTGCGCTTCACTCAAAGATATTCGTAATATTTTGTGCATTTAGGCTAAGCTTGGGCGATTTTTGACCAGCGTTCAGAGCGTATGGTCCCGGAAGGGCATGGTAAGGGCAAACGAACGAAAAAATTTTGGCCAGCATGATTATCAGTTGCTTATCGTTCAATGCGTTCAGCTATCGAACGGAAAGTTTCAAACGCCGTTCGTTACGTAAGAGAACGCTTCAAGCAGTGAACGAGACAATGGAATGAAACTGCTCTTTTCCAAACCTATTACGGGAAATGCTTCTTAATTTTCTTTTACCATGTAAACCGTTCGATTACCATTTGTGTTTAAAGAAAGTGCAGGTTCATCTCCATCACATTTGTTGGGTTCAGCAGAGTAGCGAAATTTTTCCTAGTCGAAATTCTCATCAGATCATCGATCATCAGCACCCTCTGCTTAGTGGTCCAGGTCTTCGCAAGATCCCGACAAGCAGAGAACGGCGACCGTGGCTTTACAAAGATTTCTTTGGAATTACATTGATGCTGACCAGGACTTTGGGAAAAAGAATCCTAAGTATTTCGCGAAGGTCAGGGCTGCACTTGGGCACTGTTCTCTTTTTGCGGATAGCTATGCAACGCGTCTGTACGGAACAAATGACGAACTACCCACCACAACACAGCGCGCAGCGATTTCAGCAGAAAACGAGAAAACTGAATTTTAATAACTATTGCAAATCACAAACTCCGCTCGCAGAAGCTGCGCTCAACCACCAGAATTGACAATCTCTCAACTAAAAACCCGCCTGTTCAGCAGTAGGGCGTGATTAAATCCCGTGCGTGAAATTAGCTAGATCGGTTACTGAGCGGTTTACAATAAGAAGCGCTCGTGCATAATTGCTTTTCCAGGCTGGCAAGCAGCGATGGAACACCTCCCACCGCTTCTTGGACGAGTCCATTTCCAATCGTCGTGGCAGTTGGCGCACGCGAACTGAACGTCGCAAGGCTTTTTCGAGCGATGGGGTAGGTGCTGGAACTGCATTGCCGGTATGCTGAGGCTTTGAGACGACAGATGACGTTTTTAAAAACGTTGACGGAAAAGGGTCATTGTCAAAGTCGATTGTTCGTGGTCACACGTGATTTGCGTGACGGTTCACAACGGCACCACTTAACGAAGGCGATTGGATTTCGACGACGACGGAATCTGCTGCAACAATATTACCTGGCAACCAACTTGTTTGATTGCCTCGGTGATTTAAAAAGCTGGCAGGATCGCCAGGCCGAAATGCGCGGTGACCAGTCCCGTGATGGCGATCGAACCTGTTGGCCATGTGAGAGCGATACGCACTTCTTTGCATGACGCCCGTCGAGGCAAGTGTAATGCAATTTCTTCTCCCCCTGCGGATTTAATAGGCTCAAGGCTGTCCGCAATCGGCGCCCTAGGAAAAGCTCGGCTGGGGTTGACCAAGCAATATCTTTGCATAGTGTAGTGTGGTACGCAGGAAGAGAAACTTGTAGCCTATTCCTGTCTGATCGATTGCGTTTTGCCAGCTGACGCTTGAGAATGTCCACAAATCGCTCGACTTGTCCGTTGGATTGTGGGTGGTACGGTGGCGAGAAGGTATGCCGAATACCATTCTGCTTGCAGAAATGAGCAAAGCAAGCTGACTTGAACTGGGTACCGTTATCCGATACCAACTCTCGGGGTAGTCCATAGCGGTCGAATAGCCACTGCAGTTGCTTGACTGTCGCATCAGTTGTCGTGTTGGCCATGAGAAAAACGTCAGGCCATTTGGAATAGGGATCAACCACGACTAGATAGGAATTTCCGTCTAAGCACGGCCCGGCAAAGTCGACATGAATGTGGTCATACACGGCGTTTGGAACGGGCCATGGACGAAGTGGTTGTTTCAAAGGCATTTTAGCAACCGATTGGCACTCGTCACAGGTTCGAACAACGTGCTCTATGTCAGCGTCTATGCCCGGCCTTTGCGACGTAATGAAGCACTTGTCGAAGTACGTCATCTTTCCGTTGTGCTTCGATAACATGTTCAAGTTGAACTGGTAGCGCTGACGCATCAGAAATAAAACTTTCCTTCGCATCTGATTCCACATCAGAAGACAGTACTTAAACTTGATTTAGGCTCCATGTTGAGTCGCAGTTGATAGCAAGTTACTGCATGGCTCACTGTGCTCCTAATGATCATGCAAGATTTTTAGAAGCTGGAGGCAGACAAGATGCCTACCATGCATCTTGCCTTGTCCCACATCATCAAGCTGGGCACCATCGGCAGGAGCAGCATGTTCAGGAATCATCCAAGACGACCCGAGCAGTCATCGAGGCCTTCGAGCAGGCTCTTCACTCAGGTCTCAAGGACTTCGGCCGACGGAATCTCTACCGGCTCGCCAACTTCCTACATGCGAGCTTCTAGGCTCTCCCTCGAGCATTTCTGGCAACAAGCACAGCTACGGTGAGACTTTCGGCGATATCAATGGCTTCGTTTTAAACTGAGGCCCGAAACTCAGGCTCAGGATAGTAGATGAGCTGCCATGAGCACGAGTGATCATATCATAAAGAACCATTTAATTGTTTAAGTCAGTAGACACGTGACTGACCTTCGTCATTTCGCGATTTTTATATTCTTTTAAGTAAGCTGTACGTTAACCGATAATTTTCTATGCAAAACGCTCGTTCCTTTTTCCTTTACAACTTAAACCATTCGTTTATAGTTGCTTTTACAACTTAAACGATAAGCTGTATTGTTCGCTCCATGGGCTGACCGTTCCTTTATTTATATAAGCCGGTCTTCAATCGTTCCATTTACGCATAACAGTTCAATAACTGTTCATTCGAACGATGGACTAAAGAGTCAGGAGAACAATAATCCTTTTTAAAGTTATTTTTATCTTTCAGGATTCCTAGAACATCAACCCCTGACAATGACGTTTTTTTAGGGCTGGTATGATGGATTCGAAGTCCTCCATCAAGAAGGTCGTCCTTTAGGTTCACTGAGCGTGTCACAAACCAAAGCTCCTGAGCTGACTGCCATCCAACATCCATCCGACCCCGCCACATCAACCTCATCTGAAATAGCATTTTCCGAAGAGTTGAGTTTACTCACCTCGATGGTAACAGGGCCGAGGATCTGGTCTGGATGAAGGAGAACTACAGGCTGGACTCGCTTTTTGAAAGATACATCCTGACCCAAGGCCAAGGATAAATAAGAGGAAAAAAATTCTCAGGAGGAAAAGAATGACAGTGATGCATGATCTATGTAATTGAAGTAAAAGTAATGGCATTAGACGGAAACGAACGTAACGGTGAAAAAAACGTAACGGCAAAGCGATCCAAACGGTAAAACAAATGGAACGCGCAAGCAAGAAAAAAATTGGAAAAACACTCCCCCCCCCAAAGCTTGCTACTCGCCTGGTTTAAACTGGATTAAGAAATGTTGGTTTACGAACAGTCTCAGATTCAATAGTTGAAGTTTATTTTCTTACTTTTGATAGAATATGCAAGGACCCCGAGGTCCGTTATCGAAGAATTTGAATTCACGCAAGGGCACGTTTGTCACGGTTTCTCGTGGTAGCATTCTGTAAGGAGCTCGGCTTTGGTAAGTGTTTCTGCTCTAAAATAAAACCCTTTAAACCGGCTATGATGGCGGAGATGGAACCGAATAAAGAACTACGCAAACAGCCCCGCGCCAGGTTTAGTGTATAGGAGAAAATTCTTTTGTAGCAATCTATACCCAGTAGCAGCAAGATATTATTAAGTTAGAATTCCTTGCGACGGGGAGCCTATATAACCGTTATACTTACCTTCACCCACCGCGCAAAGGCTGACGAAACCATTAAAACTTGGCCTGAAACATATTTTAGAGAAATCCAATGTTTAGATTTGTCCATTAGCAAAATAAGGGCTTCCTGGACATCTTCAATATGATTGCCAAAGCTCGAAATGCTGTGCCAAAAATATATTACAGCCATTTGATACGAAGTTGTCCAAAACAATTCAGCTCAATCGATAACATAAGTTGGCACTAGTACTCAATAATATGCTTTCTAAGATTTTTTCACGTACTCACTTAACACTGAAAAAAGTGCTGCATATTATACCAAATAAAAAGACATCCGCTATAAGTTTGTGATCTTCATCTTATGATCATACGAGCAGTCTGCATTAAAAAAAAAAACGAAACCATGCACACAAAAATCACATTTCCCTTTGATGCATGTTGTCATCACCAGAGTTATGTAAAGCACCTGCCTAAGGAGTACTTAATAAGATCATGCATGCTTACTCTCTGCCAGTCAATTAGCAAAACCTTCTAGAAAACCAATGCCAGGTTGCTGTTTCGCATCTGAATGTCCAGTTGAATTACGATAGCTAATGTCACAAAAGATTTTATTTCATAGCTGTCCACAGTTGGAAATTAAAACTGGCTTTGAAGTTTTCCCATCCTCTGAACCAACTTTTTCCATAGCTTTAACCACTTTCATACTTTCTCCTTTCTCTCCACCATCAATCGAGCCAAACACTACATGCTTCCCATCCAGCCAAGATGTTTTAGCAGTGCAAAGGAAGAACTGGGATCCATTAGTATTGGGACCAGCATTAGCCATTGATAAAATTCCAGGGCCTGTGTGCTTTAAATTGAAGTTTTCGTCAGCAAACTTAGCACCATAGATTGATTTTCCACCAGTACCATTTCCAGCAGTAAAATCACCACCTTGGCACATAAAGCCAGGGATGATGCGATGAAATTTGCTACCCTTGAACCCAAATCCTTTTTCATGTGTGCAGAGAGCACGAAAATTTTCCACAGTTTTTGGACAAACATCATCCCTGAGCTAGAAATAAAAATACAAGACCCTATTTTTTTAAAGCAGCACCTAGGAAACGTGCACCTAGATGAGGGGTAAAAGCCTAAAATTACCGTTAAAATTTTTAACCAAGCCCTTAGCTTGCTTGAAAGGACAATGCACCGCTTCGCTACACTCAAATTACGAATATTTTCAGAGACGACTAAAGAAATATAGTCCATAAAGTAGCATTTTCACACAGACATCAGGTTTTTTTTTTAAAAAGCATCTATCAAGAGAACACAGTACCGGCCAACTAAAAGGCGAAAACTGCAACACTTACGTTCATAACAATTCTTCCAGCAGGGGATCCTCCGATCGTTATGTCAAAAAAACACTGAACAACCATTTCCGTAGCAGCGGATGTTAATTTGCAAAAGGCAACGTGACGACGATAAGCACAACCGCCTTGCAGGATCTTGTCAAGTGTAAGGAATTGCTGGAGCCGAGAAACGACACATAAACCAGACCAGAGAGGCGCTTGAATGCGGTGCGGCTTATGATGTCGATACCACTGGGTCCATGAACCACATAAACACTCCACTACGGAGATAAGAAATCCAATTATGTTAAATCGCAGATGCCAGCAAAAATGATCTAATTCATAAAATAGCTTCCGCCATTCGGGCTAGGGTAGACAAAACTTTTGTGTTTCAGAGCCGTGGAGTAGTTGACAGAGCCTGGCAGGTACGGCCCCATCAGTAAGACGGAGCCACAATCGCTGTAAAATAGAGGTCCCAAATTTTAAAGCTTTTGAGTGCGCAGGTTTACACTTTGGTATCCTTAGACCAAATATCGTGATTGAAGTGCTCACTTATGCTATCTTCAGCTTGATGTAAAATCTAGGAAAACCATTTTTAGCAAATTTTTGACGGATTTTATACGAATTCATAAACATGGAGTGAAATCATTTAACAATTTAATAATGGTTTTGTAGCAGAATCCTTGTCGGAAAGACTTTGATAGCGAAAACTAGCGCATACATAGAAACATTTTTATTTGCAGA
>QQSS02233467.1:0-10128 GCA_003687565.2 Craspedacusta sowerbii | reverse complement strand
ACGACGCAGCAAGAAAGTGATACATACTATCGATGCAGGCTGACATAACGTCACGATAAAGTAGCAGCATGATACAATAGACATAATATCAAAGCAGGCAAGCCTGCCCACTAAACTCTTCAAAAAGCGGATAGCCCCCTGCCAAACGTGCGCCATCACCTGGATACAAGCACTCAAATATTCATTATCAAAGTTCACTTCATTCACATATGACATACGGGTGTCTTGCATGGGGATCAGCAGACAAGAAAGATTTACATCGAATATTAAGGTTATTACAATATCAAGCGATTTGCATTTACGACTATTCAGATTTTATAGAGCCCACTTCCGCATTATTCTCGCAACTCGACATCTCATAGCTCGATTACGTATTTAAATAAAAAACATTTGCTTGTTATGCACGACTGGCATAATATTAAGATATTCGTAGCATTGACAAATTATATTCCAGTTCTATACTACCAGTGCATGTACTCGAATGAGTTTCGCAGCCGAGCTTCACCAACTCGCAGAACGGCGATGCATGGCAGCAATAATACTAAATTAAAAGGTGCTTCCGTCTATCTCTGGCAAATAAACATAAATATTAATATCAATAAATTACAAAACTGTCATCGTCAGTCCAGGAGGACTGTTAAAACCTTACTTTGAGGTCTGTACGCCAGAGTTTTTATTCATGTTTGCCATGGAATACTTTCACGGCTTTCCTGAGAACAACACTTTGAGCACAGATGGTGTTGTCTCGTTTTCTGAGAGCTTACTGCGACTTACCTCGACAGGATAGATTTCTATTTTGGTTCCGTTTCTGAAAGCTTCGGGTTCTTTTGCATTTCATAGCTTTTGCAGTAATTCCCTTACTTCGTACATATTGACTGGTTATGATTAAGTTACATTGGCTACACATCCCGGTTTTAGATAAGCCTCAGTTGCATGAAAACCTTAAGATATGGTTGAAAAACAGCTCTGTGATCCTAGTAGATCGATGCAACATATTCAGGAGATGCAAAGGCTCTTAGGTTCTTCTTTGACGTCTAATTTTCAAGGACTTCCGAACGTTCCATCACCAACACATGCCTCTACTTAAGACCTTAATTTTGCTTTGTCTTAACCATCCATCTAGCCGTCCATGGATTTATGCTACTTGCTCTTGCTCCTTCCACTATTTGTCAAGGCCCTTGTCTTATTATTTGTGGTGTGTAATGTTTATAAATATAACATTAGGTGGCGTCCCCGATTTGAAAAGGCCTGGGCAGCCATATAGCCATATCGCCGCCGATGGCCATATAGCTGTATATCGAATTTTCATGCGTGTAACCTAGTCTCACTTGATACTCCAAGTGGAATGCTTGTTTAAGCAGTTTTAGTGCGTCCCTCTTGCTATTTTTTTCCCAGCGAAAGCATGAACCTTCCCACTTCATACTATTCCATACAAGCCGTAAAGTCCAACTTTACTTTCAGTACAGCCAAACAAGTTTTGGACCATTGCTATGGCTAACAAGTTAAAGACAACGTACACGTAATAGTGAAGTTTCACATCTAGTTTCAGACTAAAAGCTAGGGCGATTTGATTGAAAATGTTGGTTGAAAACAAGAGAAAAGATACCCGAGTGAAAGACATACCCGCACTTACCCAACAGCAATTTCGTCGTGGGCGTCTCGGGAATACCAAAGGCACTGTCACGTCGATTGTCAAGGACTCCCACATTGTTCGACTGAGTCGGCATGCCATCGGTCACGACTTCACCTAGCCAGGAGATGCCCTGCAACACATGGCGAACGTCCTCGTCTTCAATAACCGGCGCTGAACGTTCAGCTTCAGAGCTATGAGTCTCGAGACCTTCGTCATGAGAGGTAGCTTCTTCAGGAGCAGGAGGCACAGTTGAAGTGGGAATGTCAACAGTCTCGTCAACTGAAGAGGATGAATAAATATCTTCCGATTTGGCAGCCTCTGTCGGGATAATCTCATCAACAGGAGCTCCGGTGTCCATGCTCTCTGTAGCGGCAGTAACCGTTACCACGACTCCCTCTTCACGCGTTGGTGTTTCCGCTGAGGCGCCCTTATCAACAGATTCTGTCTTGGCAGTCTCGTCAACAGGAGTTTCGGAACCCATGCTTTCTGCAGTTAACGAGATCGCTGTCACGGTTCTCTTGAAAGGATTCAGAGCTGCCGTTGACGAGCCTTTATCAATGTCTGAAATCGCCTTCTCAAAAGCATCGGTACCGATACTTTTTATAACTTCCGCAACAGTTGCCAAAAATTCTTCCTTATGAGCTGGAGCCGCTGCGGAAGCGTCACCTTCAGTGTCAGTGTATGGGGAGAACGAGGCCTTAGTTCCCGAAGTAGCAGCTTCTGAGACCGATATCATAGCCTCTCCCTCAGCAGATGGTGCCGCAGTGGAAGACTCCTCTTCATTGCGTTCATCAATGGCAGACGAAGTACTAGTTCCCGTAGCTACAGTATCCGTCTTGACTGTCTCATCAATAGGAGCCTTTGTTTCAAGGCTCAATCTAGCTTCTTCCACCCTGGTCACAGCGTCTCCCTCATCAGATGGAGCTGCAGTTGAAGCATCCTCGTCACTGCCTTCATTAATGGCAGTAAAGGTGCTAGCTCCCAAAGTTGCGACCTCTGCGTTGGATGCCTCGTCAACAGGAGCGTTTGTTTCAAGGCTCACTGTAGCTTCTGCCACCGTCAGCACAGCATCTCCTTCAGCAGCTGGGCCTGCAGTTGACGCGTCCTCGTCACTGCCTTGATTAATGGGAAACGAGGCACTAGCTTCCGAAGTCGCAGTTTCTGTCTTACCTGTCTCGTCATTAAGAGGATCTGTTTCAAGGCTCAAGTGTGCCACCGTCATCACAACATCTCCTTCACGAGTTGGAACGGCCGCTGAAGCGTCCTCTTCGCCATCTAATTTAACGGGAGACGAGGTTGGAGCTTCTGTCTTCGTTGTTTCGTCAATAGGAGCTTCCGAGTCAATATCTCCTGTGGCTTCTGCATCCGTAGCTACGACATATCTGTCAGGAGCGGGAGTGGCGGTAGAAATTACAGTCATGGAAGTTTTATATTCTTGAGTTGATGTGTGAACACCTTCCGAACCCAGATCTTCTGGTTTCGCAGTAGCAATAGGGTTTTCCGTGACACGTTCTGACTCTAGATTTGGAACCTGTTTGTCCCATGTAGAACGCGGCGTAATCGATTCTTCATCGGGCAATTGAGTGATTAAGCTATCTGTAGAATAGCTGACTGTTTCCGCGGACTCGAATGGGATTACTGTTGTCTGAACAGAAACAACTTCAGGCTCAGAAGAACTGGATACACCAGGTGCATCAGCTTCTGTTCGAACTTTCGGATCCAACAGAGCATCAGTAGACTCCATATCATTAGATAGCACAGTGTGCGGTTTCATGGTAGCTGCATCTGAAAGAACCAATGTGTTGAAAGCTAGAACACTGCCTGTCGGATCAGCATGATCGTCAGTATCAGTAAGTACGCCTAGACTAGACAACGTGCTTCTTCTCTGATCGAAATCTGGCAAAGTGATCGGCAGCTCCGTCTCCGTTGACTTGAGCACTGCCGCCGAAGTAAATACTTGGGCACGATCGGGCGCATCGGTATGAGCTTCGGTATCAGTGATTAAGTCAGATGTAAGCGGAGCTGCAGTGCTTGCACTGCTTAAAGAAACAGTAAAGAGTCCGTCCAATACTTCAAAAGTATGAGGTATGGAACCAATGATTTCGTCACTCTTGCTCCAGGTCGTGTGCACATCTTGGGGTGTAGCAGCAATGTCATCCGTTCGCCCAGCCGTTGTTTTCACAGCGGGGTCCGTAGCAGTCATGTCATCATCTCCGCTAGCGGTAGTTTGTATAGCTGGATCAGCCGATGTGAAGGTCTCAGCTCCACTTGCAGCAGTTTGCACAATATTGTCAGCAGCAGTGATGTCATCACTTTCACTTTCTGTTGCCTGTACATCCTCAGCCTCAGTTCCACCTGCCGTAGTTTTTACAATTGGCTCGGTAGCAATGACGTTATCAGCACTGCCTGTCGTACTGAGGTCGCCAGCTCCGCCCGCCGTAGTTCTTACAGCTGGGTCAGTAGTAGTGATATCGCCATCTCCGCCAGCTACAGTTAGCACATGTGGATCAATAGCAGTGACGGCCTCAGCTCCACTTGCCGTAGTTTCTACAGCTGAGTCAGTAGCAGTGATGTCATCAGCTCCACTTACTGTTGTGAGCACAGCTGGGTCAGTAACAGAGATAGCATGACTGCCGCTTGCGGTAGATTGCGCATATAAATCAGAAGTCGTGATCACCTCAGCTCCATCTGACGCAGCTTTTCCAACTGGATCCGTTGCAGCGATTTCATCGACGCCACTAGCAGTAGTTTGCACATTTGAGTCACTAGCAACGATATCATCAGAATCCGTTGCCGAGATAACATCCGCTCCACTAGATGTAGTTCGCATAACTGAGTCAGTAGCAGTGATGTCATCGGCTCCGTTCGCTGTGGTTTGTACATCTGAGTCAGAAGCAGGGATATCATCGCTGCCACTAGCTGTAGCTTGAACATCAGAATCCGTAGCAGAAATGGCATCAGATTCAGCTCCACTAGCTGTAGTTCGCATAACTGATTCAGTAAGAGTGATATCAGCAGCTGGGCTTGCTGTAGTTCGTACATCTGAGTCAGTAGCAGCGACACCATCGCTGCTGCTAGCGGTGGTTTGAACATCAGAATCCGTAGCCGAGATGGCATCAGCTCCACTAGATGTAGTTCGCATAACTGAGTCAGTAGCAGTGTTGTCATCAGCTGGGCTTGCTGTGGTTTGTACATCTGAGTCAGTAGCAGCGATATCATCGCTGCTTCTAGCGGTAGATTGAACATCAGAATCCGAAGCCGAGATGGCATCAGCTCCACTAACTGTTGTTTGCACAACTGAGTCAGTAGCAGTGATTTCATCAGCTGGGCTTGCTGTGGTTTGTACATTTGAGTCAGTAGCAGCAAGATCATCGCTATCGCTATCGCTAGCTGTAGCTCGAACATCAGAATCAGTAGCAGTGATATCATCTTTGCCACTAGCGGTAGCTTGTACATCTGAATCAGTGGCCGAGAAGACATCAGCTTCACTAGCCGTAGTTTGCAAATCTGAGTCAGTAGCAGTGATGTCATCGGCTTCGCTAGTGCTAGTTTCAACATCAGAATCAGTAGCAGTGACGTCATCGCTGCCACTAGCTGTAGCTTGTAAGTCAGAATCAGGAGCCAAGATTTCATCAGCTCCACTTGCAGTAGTTTGCAAATCTGAGTCAGTAGCAGTGATATCATCAGCTTTACTTGCAGTAGTTTGCAAATCTGAGTCAGTAGCAGTGATGTCATCAGCTTTTCTTGAAGTAGTTTGCAAATCTGAGTCAGTAGCAGTGATGTCATCGGCTCCGCTAGCGGTAGTTTGAACATCAGAATCAGTAGCAGTGGTGTCATCGCTGGCACTAGCTGTAGCTTGTAAGTCAGAATCAGTAGCAGTGATTTCATCAGCTACACTTGCAGTAGTTTGCAAATCTGAGTCCGTAGCAGTGATGTCATCGGCTCCGCTTGCGGTCGTTTCCAAGTCCGGATCAGTAGCAGTGATGTCATCGCTGCCGCTAGCTGTAGCTCGTAAGTCAGAATCAGTAGCCGAGACTTCATCAGCTCCACTTGCAGTAGTTTGCATAACTGCGTCAGTAGCAGTGAAGCCATCGCTTCCGCTTGCGGTCGTTTCCAAATCCGGATCAGTAGCAGTGATGCCATCGCTTCCCCTTGCGGTCGTTTCCAAATCCGGATCAGTAGCAGTGAAGCCATCGCTTCCGCTTGCGGTAGTTTCCAAATCCGGATCAGTAGCAGTTATATCATCGCTGCCGCTTGCAGTCGTTTCCAAATCCGGATCAGCAGCAGTGATTTCATCGCTTCCGCTTGCGGTAGTTTCCAAATCCGGATCAGTAGCAGTGATGTCATCGCTGCCGCTAGCTGTAGGTCGTAAGTCAGAATCAGCAGCCGAGACTTCATCAGCTCCACTTGCAGTAGTTTGCATAACTGCGTCAGTAGCAGTGATGTCATCGCTTCCGCTTGCGGTAGTTTCCAAATCCGGATCAGTAGCAGTGAAGCCATCGCTTCCGCTAGCGGTAGTTTCCAAATCCGGATCAGTAGCAGTGATGTCATCGCTGCCACTACCTGTAGCTTGTACATCTGAATCAGTAGCCGAGATTTCACCTGCTCCACTTGCAGTAGTTTGCAAATCTGAGTCAGTAGCAGTGATGGCATCAGCTTTACTTGCAGTAGTTTGCAAATCTGAGTCAGTAGCAGTGATGTCATCGGCTCCGCTAGCGGTAGTTTCCAAATCCGGATCAGTAGCAGTGATGTCATTGCTGCCGCTAGCGGTAGCTTGTACATCTGAATCAGTAGCCGAGATTTCATCTGCTCCACTTGCAGTAGTTTGCACATTTGGGCCAGTAGCAGCGATATCATCGCTTCCGCTAGCGGTAGCTTGCTCATCTGAATCCGTAACAGTAATATCATCGCTTCCGCTGGTAGTTTGCATATCAGAGTAAGTAGAAGTGATGACATCAGCTCCTCTAGAGCCAGATTGTACAGTGGTGGCAGGAACAGAATCGTCAATCTTAAACGTGGTGCCACTAAGGACATCGGCGCCAGCAGAAGTGGTATCAGTAAGTATAGCGGTGGGTGCTGAAGTAACCAAACTAACAGTCGACAGGCGGGCAGTCACTTCTGGAGCATTAGTAGTAGCCCCTTGTGAAAACGAGATGCTTGAGCTCAACGAGACACTAATTACATCAGACGGAACGGAAATTGTATACGAAGGGCTACCTGTACCAGGCTCAGATGCTGTACCATCATCTGTAGCACTGGTTGAAGTAGGAGCCTCGACCGTGTCCGCAACACTCAAAGTATCTGCGTCTGTTCCGAGAATAGACTTGGTAGACTCGACTGCAACGGAAGCAGGCGCAGTCTCAGTGGTACTAACATAAGTAATTTTATCAAGCACTAGGAGCTCAGAACCCGGACTTTTACCTTCAGGAGCTATTGAAATAGCGTTCTTCTGCAATGGAATTGACGTGCTAGTACCGTCAGCGACAGCAGCTACATCCGTTAGTGTGGCAGTTGTAGCGAAATCATCGGTCTCTGGAGCCATTGTGGTGGCTCCTTCACTCACTACAGTTGGAAAAGCTGTGGCGCCCGTGACTGATTTCAGAGCAGTGGTTAAATCTACATGCCACCCGGTGCTAACAATTTTTCTATCAGTTGAACTAGTAAAAGCGCCATTGGTTAGTGGAGACGACGTGATTGCGTCACCAGAGCCAGATTCAACTGCAGTAGGTCCTGTAACGACAACTCTATCTATGTTGCTGGCAGTGGCAGTGCTGTCATTAGCAACCGAGACCAAGGTGGTGGAATCAGAAGCCCATGCAGAGTCGGTAGCAGTCGCTGAAGTTGAATCTACCACGGTGGCAATGCCTATTTCACGAACAGACGTCGTTAAATCCACGCTTGGCGGCTGAGTGGTTTCACTTTCAGTGCCAAGAGATTGCGTTCCCATAATCATCACACCTGGCATAGTCATGCTAGTGGCTTTTGAAAGGACCTCGGTAAAGCTCGAGGCAGCAGTGGAGGCATCGCCTATAGCAGCCCCGGAGGAAACGGCTCTGTCTGTGACAACGCCATCTCTTGCACTCGTAACAGCGGTGGCTTCAGAAGTTGCAGATACAGTGCTTAAAACGTCTATGGCTTCGCCAGAGACAGTGCTAACCTTCATGGCTATCATCGCGGCATCATCTGTGACCCCGAACATGGTACCGGTGACCCTGTCGGTAACACCAAACGATGATTGGACCTTACCCGTTGATGGCATTGAGGTTGCAGCTCCAACTTCGAGCGGGTCCGACTTCGGAACGCTTTCAGTGACTAGCGCCTCAAATTTTTCTGTCCCCGATGTTCGAGCAACCTCGGTGGCTGAACCGTCGGTAGAGGTTATAACCGCAAAGGCTACAGTCGCAGGCGAAACACGTGAGTGCGTGGTGGCATCAGGTATATCCGAGGGGTTCGAGGTTAGACTTTCCTCCGTGAGAACAACAACATCAGGAGAAGAAGAAATAGATTCTTCGATGTTAGGGACAACTGATGGTGATGTCTCCTGGCATCTTTGCTCGCACTCGAATCGGGTAAGAAATTGGTTTTTATTTCCTCCGCATCCACCATAATCAAAACGTTTACAAACCCCATCATTCACGTCAAAGTACCATCGAGCGAAAAGACCTAAACAATCACCAGTTGCCATAGGCATATCACAGACTGAATTATACGTTGGGCAATGGGCAAGTTCTCGCTTAGCAGTTACACCATCGCTACAGCAGCCGAGTAGACTCTTGCAGCCAGGTCGATCCACAGCTCGCTTGGGACAGAAACCACAGGTTCTCGGGCAGTTTTGCGACATGAACATTTCGTATCGCTTACAATAGGCCTGTGTTCCAAAGGCCCGGCACTTCGCAGCCCTCAAGTCTTCACATTCACTTTTTTTCATAGCTGAAAAATAGTTTAAAATTTCGAAACATCATGTGACGCACAAAGACTTACACATCTTACCCCGAGAGTTTAGACAGCCGAAACGGACGATTAAAACGCCGTATGTCATTTAAAAAAATCGCTGGCCACACGAGAAAACAATCAGAACAAGACCAACAGACATGCAGGTCAATAAACCAAGCACACACCACTAGGGCAAACTGGTCTGCCGGAGCTGCGAGTCGCTTCAATTTCATTTCCATCCGCATCAACACACCAGCAGAATTTTCTTGATGGCCAGCACTGTACTTGCTCAAAAGAGCCGTCTTGATTACAAGCAGGAACGTGGACGTCTTCTTCAGACAGAAGCCCAACGACACTCGATCTTGCAGCGATGTTTCGACGAACCTCACACTCACGCTCTTCGTCTGCATGAAAACGCAAGGGCGAACAGCAGTACAAGAAAACATGACACAATGTATGTGCAGATAGATAATCGCAGAACATGAGCACACGCATGCACACGACACGCGCCCACACGCACAAACGCACAAGCACCCACAAACATAAATAGATAGAATTGCTATTAGATCTTAAAGTTGACTAGCACCAAGGAAAACGTGGCGTAGAAAAGGACTCTGTTTACCAATTAGACTGCGGCATTCGGTACTAACACAAACAAGCATCATCTCATTTGGAGCATATCTTTCCCGTTTACGTAAGCAAGAAATCTAAGATATCTGTCATAATATCGTGACACCAAAATCACGCAGAAACCAAAGCTGGCACATCGGAACATTGCCAACCAAAATTAAAGAACATGGCAAGAAACGATAAAATGCGACAGATTATATGGTCTCTGCTTCGCGCTCGAAACATTTCGAACAGCCGCTCGTCCCTTCGTTGATTCCCTAAAAATCTGAAGGTGATAAGGAGAGGAAAATTGGGGACTTGACCATAGGCAAGATAAGACTAAGAACGTAGCATGCTACCTTTCTTTATATACTCCGTCGAACGTGAAGTCTGCACCTCCAGGGCCATAGATGTCACAACCGAGGTTACCACCGAAGCCGTTGTCTGCAGCCCATCGACAATCAAAGCCGTCGGCGCTATCTCCACTGCGCTAGTCGACGCCAATGTGAAAATCAGAGCTTCGCCTTCCGAAGGAACTGCAGGAGCATCTGAAGGAGGGGCCGTTGTGAAACCTGAAGCAACGGTTTGAGCAGCAACTACCGCAGCAGTTCCATTGCCCGGGTCCGGTAGTGAAGTTGGCAGTGGCGTAGTTCTACCAAGCTCTTTAAAATGACACTCGAGCATGCACTCGTCCTCGCGATTGAAATTGTTTTGGTTACCACCACAACCTCCGTAAACAAAAGCTTCGCAGAGACCTAATTCTGCATTATAAAACCATCGGTCAAGGTGGCCACGGCACTCCCCCGTAGCTGGTGGCATTAAGCAATACGACGCGTAACCTGCAACAGAAAGATGCGTACATACATGCACACATACCAGATACATACATACATACATACATACATACATACATACATACATACATACATACATACATACATACATACATACAT
>QQSS02233456.1:0-10130 GCA_003687565.2 Craspedacusta sowerbii | reverse complement strand
TGAGTGAGTGAGTGAGTGAGTGAGTGAGTGAGTGAGTGAGTGAATGAGTGAGTGAGTGAGTGAGTGAGTGAGTGAGTTATAGAATGAGTGCGTTAGAGAGTGAGTGCTTTAGAGAGTGAGGCTTAAGGTTATAAACAACTATTTACCTTGTTTAGCCGAAGCTCAGCCACACAAGTTTTGTAAACGATCAAACTTTGTGAATACTTTCTGATGTACCTTGCCCTTCTCGCCACCGCCTTCCATGTCTTATCCCGAGATTCGCTAACTTGGCTGTGTATGATGTCTCGAATGTGTTTCCACATTATCTGGGGATGGTCTTTTTCCAGAGGTTGACCGGGCTCCTGAAGTCTCATCATAGTATGAACGACATAACCAAACAAGACGTAAGCATCTTCTCGGTCGCTAAATGTAACTCGCTGTCCTTTCATTTTGCGCAAAGCTTCACGATCAGTCTCATCTAAGTAAATTGGCTGATTCAAACATGCATAGTATATACATACATACATACACACATATATATATATATATATATATATATATATATATATATATATATATATATATATGCTAATGAATAAGCAGAGTCAAAAATCAAAGATTTTTACAAACTCTTTCATATTATTACATTCATCAGAAGATCTTGATCTCTCAACAGATAAATTTCAGAGAGACTTATCGCCAGTAGTCAGTAGTATCACAGCTCTGGTTTAACCCATAGAGCACTTTGCGTTGTGTACTACCACAACCCGCAGAACATCATATATATATATATATATATATATATATATATACATTACGAAAAGTACTTGCCGTAATACGCGGGCTTGAGTAGCTTCCGGCTCCTGGCAGCCCTTATCCGCACTTCTTTCAAGCGAACTTTTTCGCGAACCTCCTCAAAGCGTTTTGCAATAAGCTTGTCAAACTGCTTCTTGCGTTCCATCTTAACTTTTCGAGTAATCATCGCTAGATGAACCGTAACAATTACTACATAATAGTTCATAAACAAGAAACGAAAGGTCTATAGCCCGCTTAAAGACAATCTGAAGTGCAGGATTCGTCACGTTAAAAACTTTACTTCCCAGAAAAAATGAGACAGGTAGATGCAAAACATAAAACTTCAACAACGGCCCGTGAAACTCATAAAAGAAGCAAACAACGGAATTTGCAAGAACTAATACCGGCAGTGTTAGCAAGAAGTTTCTTAAGTCCTTTCCCGCCACGCCTTTGTTTTAATGCGGTAGTGGGCACCATAATCTTCTTGGGCACATCGCCTTGGTTGCGCTTTGGTTTTCCGGCCTGGCGCGCGTTCGACTTCCCTCCCCTATGAAGAAAGGGGCGCACTTCAATAAAAATTTTAGTGCTCCAATCAAAAACAGAAAAAAATTGAATTTCAGAAAAATGTCCGATCATGATGTGTGCAGAGTTTCTTCGGTTCGGGGACACTAGAAAGAAAACTGGAATGACGATTAGACTATCTATTGCAATGCTACTTGTATACTTTCTACACTCACTCTGTGCTCACTCAACGATCACTCTGCACTTGCTCTGCGTTCACTCTGCACTTGTTCTGCGCTCACTCTGCACTCCCTTACATTTTTGCCTTTATATAAAACTTTTAACATATCATCCCTACTCCAAATTGTAATTCGCTTAAATTTTACGAACATTAAATACGTACTTGTCAGGTAGTTACCTGACAGCTTTATAAATGTGTTAAGATACCCCCTAAATATAACCCAATTTCATTACTATTTACATAACAGGATAGTTTTTTCCTGACTCACGGTGCATGTTGTGCAACCGGGAACCTTCAATTCCGATCATGGAGCAATCCATGACAATGTGTGACCCAGGTAGAAAGTGGAGGCATTAAACATTCATAACCATTAAACGACTTCTCACAGTGAAACGGAAATAGAACATCAAGTTGCTAGTTCTAGTCAACACCAGCATGAATGGTATTGCACTATTAACGAAATCGATCATCGGTTTTAAGTAGATCTGATCAGTCAAGAAAGCGCATGTGTAAGGCAAAAATGTCTCACTTTGCAACTGATGCACGGCTACAATGCAAAAACGTAAAAAATTTCACATATGAAATTTCCTTGATCTTGTCTGATACAAAAAGATTAAAATTCCCGACCTGCGACTTTTGCTTTTGCCGTATCGCCAATTTTTAGCCAGATGTGCATAGAAGGTAGAGTCCAAACCACCAGCGCCTAGTCCGTTTCCAAAGAGCACGGGCTCGAGGTTGTTCAAGTCTTTGCCGTTATAGTACTGTTGGAAATCGCGTAAGATCGTAAACGAACGATAGATGCGGTGCAAACCAAGTTTGTCCTCCTGCGATGCGCTTTCAGATTCTGTTGGCTTTTTTGGCCGTAAAGATCGATTCAAACCTATGACCAGACAGCGATCCCGACATGCCGTTAAAAAACATTACTCCATACACCATGATTAAAAAAAAATGCTGTAAGAGAAAACTGAAATTTGACGAAGTATCACGATTTCACAACAAAATACACTGGTCGTGCGACAGAGGTTTAGACTTAAGATCTGCTTTTAGAAAAAATGCAAAAACCAAACAAGAATGCGTACTGCATACGGTCATCGTATAATGAAGATGGTCAAAAGCATAATGATTACAAAACACACTTTGGCAACAAGAATGCAATTGATCAGAGTGTATCAGCACTCCTTACGATTCTCAGCACTCGAGGGCCAACTAGCAGCAACTAACAGCAACTAGCAGCAACTAACAGCAACTAACAGCAACTAACAGCAACTAAGCATACCAAGAGGAGTGTTGAGGCAGACAAACTGCAAATCGATCCAGTATTTCTCAACGTCCTCTAAAGATCGAAAGGCGTAGGCCTTTTCCGGAAAGCTGTCCATGCCATCAGGAGGCTGAACAAGACAATACGTCGTCTGCGAGTTCCGAGTGTCGACAATTTTGGCTTCTTTTCTCAGATACAACATGATCTATAAGATAAGAAATCACAATATAGACTTGCAAGGCACTAGCAACAATAAAAGCGGAGGCTTAGACTTCAAATAATAAACACAATCAGCAGTCACGACTTTATGCTAAAATTTGTTAGTTTTACAACTGAACGTAACAGTATTATAATCAGTAGTAGCAGACAGCACGATGTAATCAGAACACCACTCAAAAACACATCGCAACACCGGAGATAAAGGGGACTAGAAACACCTGACTATCGTCGAGCAATTTTTACCTCGGTTCGGACCGTAGGGTAATGATCAGGGGACACGGCAACGAGCCCCATCTGCGCTAAAAACACCAGGAGCTCAACGCACCGGTCGACATGGGCCTTACTACAAACAAAAAAAGATAAAATGAAATGAAAAAAAAGGCACAAAATAAAAAAAGCATAATCAAAGGAAAGACTTTCATAAGAACAGCATAGAATTTTCCTGGTTTTGAACACAATCCCTTCAAAAGTCGAAGCAAGCGATTCAAAAGACCGCAGAGCAGCAAAGTAGAAGTTTAATAGGAAAATAATTAGGTTAGTACTAGAACAGAACAGGCCCTACCGGTACAGAACATGTCCGACCCACACACAACAGGTCCAACCCACACACAAAACGTCCAACCCGCACACAACAGGTCTAACCCACACAAAAAAGGTCCTACGCGCACACAACAGTTCCTACCCGCACACAACAGGTCCAACCCACACACAACAGGTCCTACGCGCACACAACAGGTCCTACCCGCACACAACAGGTCCAACCCATACACAACAGGTCCTAACCGCACGCAACAGGTCCAACCCACACACAACAGGTCCAACCCACACACAACAGGTCCTACCCGCACACAACAGGTCCTAGCCGTACACAACAGGTCCAACCCATACACAACAGGTCCTACCCGCACACAACAGGTCCAACCCACACACAACAGGTCCAACCCACACACAACAGGTCCAACCCACACACAACAGGTCCAACCCGCACACAACAGGTCCAACCCACACACAACAGGTCCTACCCGCACACAACAGGTCCAACCCACACACAACAGGTCCTACCCGCACACAACAGGTCCAACCCACACACAAAAGGTCCTACCCGCACACAACAGGTCCAACCCATACACAACAGGTCCTACCCACACACAACAGGTCCAACCCACACACACAACAGGTCCAACCCACACACAACAGGTCCTACCCGCACACAACAGGTCCTACCCGTACACAACAAGTCCAACCCACACACAACAGGTCCTACCCGCACACAACAGGTCCAACCCACACACAACAGGTCCTACCCGCACGCAACAGGTTCAACCCACACACAACAGGTCCAACCCACACACAACAGGTCCAAACCACACACAACAGGTCCAACCCACACACAACAGGTCCTACCCGCACACAACAGGTCCAAATTTAATAAGAAATCCAGATTCCCCCAATACCATTCATGTTAGGACCAGTAAAAATGACTTGCTAGTACCTGCCAACCAGGAAGTTCAAGATCGGCAAGTACCCCTTTTTATTCGAGGTTGATCTGGTTTTGAGTTCGTCTGATTCAGGTTTGCTCATAACAGACTCAGTTCTTTACATTTCCAAGGGGAAGTCGCCGGTCATCAAAATCTCAGTCCGGAATGCGACGCAACGTGACGTAACGCTACCAGGTAGATGTTACCTAGGGACGCTGCACCAGGTAAAATCTATAGTGTCGTTTGATGTTGAAAAGCGAGCTACGAATCAGTGGCCTCGCTTGTCAACCAAAGCGAGGGTAGCTCAAGATGAAGGGGTAGCTCAAGTAACGGGGGAAAGTAGCGCAATGGCAGAATAAGAATATGACGATGCGCATGCTCGGACTGTCTTTGATAGCACTGATTTAACGGGTTTATCGGACGCCCAATCAGAGCGTGTCCGCCAAATGCTGAGGAAGGAGTGCCATATTTTTTATAAGGATGATGATGATATAGGGGAAGTGAGGGAACCAAAAATGAAAATTAGGCGGTGCGACAAGCAGCCCGTTCAAAAAAATTATCCTGCTGTTCCGAAACAATTGTACGACGAAATCAAGGCTTACATTGAAGACCTTTTGAACAAGCAATGGATCGTTAAGTCCGATTCGAACTATTACAGCCCTATAGAAGCCGTTCGAAAGAAAGATAACACCTTGCGTTCGTGCGTGGACTATCGAGCATTGAATTGCAAGACTGGCCCCGATCGCCACCCTCTCCCGCGAATACAATCCACTCTAGCCGGCCTGGGCAGGAATAATTATTTTAGCACGCTAGATATGGGTAAAGTATATCATCAGTTGTACCTCGACGAGGAAAGCCGACCGTTGACCGCATTTATCTGTCCGTGGGGCCTTTACGAATTCGTACGGATCCCGTTTGGATTATGTAATGCACCCGCTTTTTTTCAGCGGTTTGTAGAGTGCGGGCTATTTTGATGACGTCTTAATATATTCTGCTTCGTTCAACGAGCATCTCGAACATACTCGGAGAAAGAAGAAAGAAGTCTCTTTTAAGAAAGAAGTTAAGTATCTCGGACGAATCATAAGTAGCGACGGCTATTGTCCAGAACCGGACAACGTAAAAGCGGTAACTGTACTTAGAGATCGCGTTCCCCGTAACGTTGGCGACCTGCGCCAGCTACTTGGTCTAGTGGGGTATTATCGGAGATATATTCCGAACTTTAATCGCGTCGCAAAGCCCCTTTTTGACTTGCGTCAACGCGATAAATTGACGCCTAATTCGCGCCCTAAGAACTCTATGTTGTCCCAAGGTCAATTACCATCAAATCAGCGTATTGAGTGGTCGCCGGTACATCAAGAGGCACTCCGTACTCTTATTCGTGCTATCACGGAGCCACCTCTACTTGCATACCCCGATTATTCTAGTCCGTTAATGTTGAGCTGTGATGCGTCGTATGAGGGCCTGGGTTGTGTTTTGTACCAGAAACAACAGGGGCAACTCCGGGTTATAGGTTATGGTAGCCGCACCCTATGTAGTAGCGAAATAAACTATCATAGTTCTAAGCTTGAGTTTCTTGCGCTGTATTGGGCGATAGCAGAACATTTTTATGATTTATTTTACGCATCCCATTTCGATGTTTACACTGACATGTCCTCAAGCAAATTAAACGCAACCGGTCAAAAATGTGTAAACAAATTGGCTGATTTTAATTTTTCCATCCACTGCAAGCCCGGCAGACATAATGCTGATGCTGATTGTCTGAGTCACCTGCCAGTCAATTTAGAAGGTCATGGGTCTGGGTGTAACGAGAAATATACTGAGGTCGCCATTAAGGCATTGTTCCGGGGTCTTGAGAATCAGGGCAGAAATAGTGAAGCATGGGTAGCTGCGTTGAACGCGAGCGAGGTTCTTGCGGACACTGATGGGCTATTTTATTGCAATGAGATGAAACACCACAGTAGAATTGACGTCGCGGCCATGCAAGATCGCGACCCACTCATTGGACGTGTCAAGCAAATAAGAAAGTCACGCCAGGTATTAACAAAGGTTGACCGCAGACAAGAAAATCAAGAGGTACGTAGACTCCTTTGGCAGTGTAGGTTTATGTATTTAGACTCGGACAGAGTGCTCATGAGACAAACTAGCAATGGTAACCAACTTGTTTTGCCAGCAGAACTTAAGCAATTAGTGTATAGAGAGTTGCACGAAAACATGGGCCACCTAGGTCATGAAAGGATGTACCAGCTGGCTCGGGACCGCGTATTCTGGTCAAATATGTAGGGCGAGATCAAACACTTTGTAACAAAAGTATGTCCTTGTCTGAAGCAGCGAAAACCGCACGTTAATCAAACTGCCCCTCTGGGATCCATCACTACAACATGCCCACTAGAACTGGTGCGCGTAGACTTTCTTCATCTAGATACATGCTCCAGAGACTACGAATATCTTTTGGTCATCACCGACCACTTCACAAGATTCAGCCAAGCCTTTCCAACAAGAAAGAAATCGTCCATAACTGCAGCTAATATTATTTTCAACAATTTCATCTGCCAGTTTGGGATTCCGACCACAATCCTTCATGACCAAGGGAGGGAGTGGGAGAATAAGGTTTTCGAACAGCTTGTACAACTCTGCGGCATAACCAAAGGCCGAACCTTGCCATACCACCCTATGGGAAATGGCCAGTGCGAGCGTATGAAGTTAAGCATGGAGACCCTCATCTCCATGCTAAAGACCCTTTCTGAGGCCTGGAAGTCAAACTGGAAGGATCATGTGGCCAAACTTATATTGGCATACAACTGCACAGCAAATAGCGTAACTGGATATTCTCCATACTTCTTGCTCTTCGATCGGCATCCACGTTTGCCTTTTGACGTCATTTTAACTCGCCAAGAACCACTACCCAGCAGTACAACTGAATACACCAAGCGTTGGAAAGATAGCATGGAAGAGGCGTACAAAGTTGTAGCGCAGAAAACTGAAGAACGAAAGACAAAAGACAAGAAGAGGCATGACCAAGGGCCCTGTTTAGGTAAGCTTTGTGTTGGGGACCGGGTCCTTGTCAGAAACCTTAGCGAACGGGGAGGAACAGGTAAGTTGCGATCAATTTGGGAAAATGATGTGTTCGTCGTATCTGATGTTTGTGATCGAGAATGCTTGATCATGGCACTCGAGGTGAAGACCACCTCGGACGCCCTCGGGGGCAAAGATCATATTAAATAAGTGGTTTCCTGTCCGGACTGTAGTTCCTGAAGCTTTATCTACAATGGACGTTGCCTAGTCTTGTTCACACTTTTGAAAAACAGGTGTGAAAATCAACAAAAAGCGAAGATAGAAGCAAAGTTGAAACGTTGGCGACAAATGTTAGAGACGAAATTTTTTTCGGAGAGGCTGGTGTGTGGGTGGTCAGAAGCAAGCCAAGCACCACCGTGAAACAAGCGACACCGACGTCATCGGTTATGCGGACGTCGGTAGAAGCAATACGAGCAATCCGTAGGATTGACGACAAAGCCTATGTCGGTAGTGCCTACTACAAAGAACCTACGCATGAGCACCGCGGCGCCTCGAGTGTCCCTGGAAAGAAGCGAATAAGTAAAGGAACTTTGCGAAAGGATATTCTTGAAAGGTTATCTAATGGCATGTGGAAATTCGTATATATAGAGTCACGTTTGTCGATAGAGAGAGATCGAGTGCGAGCAGCACGAACCACTGTCGTAACAAGAACTGGTAGGCGATCTGAAGGCTGTCTCTTTGCTTATGTCAGTTCGTGGTAAGAAAATTCGACGAGACGGATTTTACCAGGTGACACATACAAAAGGCCCTACCGGTACACAACATGTCCGACCCACACACAAAAGGTCCTACCCAAACACAAAGGTCCAACCCGCACACAACAGGTCCTACCCACACAACAGGTCCTACCCGCCCATAACATGTCCAACCCGCATACAGCAGGTCCTACCCGCACACAGCAGGTCCTACCCGCAACATGTCCTACCCGTATACAACATGTCCTACCCTTACCCAACATATCCAACCCACACACACCAGTTCCTACCCGCACACAACATGTCCAACCCGTACCAACAGTTTCTACCCACACACAACATGTCCAACCCACAAACAAGAGGTCCTACCCGCACACAGCAGGTCCTACCCACACACCAGTTCCTACCCGCACGCAACATGTCCAACCCGCACCAACAGTTTCTACCCACACACAACATGTCCAACCCACAAACAAAAGGTCCTACCCGGACACAACAGGTCCTGCCCGTACACAAAAGGTCCTACCCGTACACAACATGTCCAACCCGCAAACAACATGTCCAACCGAACAAACAATAGGTCCTACCCGCACACAACGGGTCCTAGCCGCACACATTTCCAACCCGCACACAACATGTCATACCCGTACCAAACAGGTCCTCTCGTACACAACATGTCCTACCACCACACATTTACTACCAGTAACAACACGCACTACCCTTACACAACATGCACTACCCGTATACAGCATGTCCTACCATTACAAATGTCATACCCTTGCACAGCATGTCCTATCCGTACACAGCCCAACAGGTACACAACATGAACCACTAGGCAAACCAGAACAGACACAAATATCCAGTAAATCTGTTTACTTGGCGTTACTGTGGAGCAGCTTAAACCTCAGTCTAGGAGGCAGATTGTTCAATATCACCAAGCGTCTCGCGGGATCATCCAGAAACTTAGAAGTGGTTGCACTCTACAACGGCAACAGCTACGATTAATATCAAAGCAAACACGTAAATGAAACGCTGCGCTAACCTTTAACCGTTAATCTCTAATCTTTCGCAAGCAAATAACTTAATCCAGTTAATTTACCTTCGTCGTCTAAGACAAGCACAAAGGACCACAGCACGACGAAAATGACACCCTTCCTTTACAATCAACACCATTTCACTTTAAACGCTTAAGCAATATACATAAATTGCCCACCAACCTCACACTTGAGTCCAAGCACAAAACTGTAAAGCACGAGGGGCATATTACTAATAACGTCACCAATGCAGAACCAGCCAGAACCTTCCTTGTACTGCGGCAGCTTCGACAAGCGCGACAGCCAAATATGGCGGCTGGAAACAAGGTCGACAAATGACTCCGCTTCGTTGTTGCCAGCTATACACGTAATGACAACAAGATGATAAGTGCCAGCAAGCAGCCGAAAATAATTAAACAGAACGCATACAAACAGCATAAAATGCTTCGCGCGCAACCGAATTCGCGCAGAACTACTGGAACCTCCAAAAACACCAACAACTTAGTGAAAACCTACTTTCCTGATACAAAACAGTAACAATGGGAATAAGAAATAAAATAGTATACAAGATCATACTTAAAGAAATGGACGAGAGTAGCTACAAATAAATACAGAGGGAATAGTTCGCTTACTTGAAGAAACCAAATCATCGATATCAGCCTGTGAACCATAAACCATCTGCCACAAGTACAAGTGAAAACAATGCAGTTTTTGATATCGCCCGAACCGAGCATAACGCTAGAAGAAAGACAAACAATTCAATGTGAGTATGTATGTAAGCATGTATGTATGTATGTATGTATGAATGTATGTATGTATGTATGTATGTATGTATGTATGTATGTATGTATGTATGTA
>QQSS02233445.1:0-10131 GCA_003687565.2 Craspedacusta sowerbii | reverse complement strand
TATGTATGTATGTATGTATGTATGTATGTATGTATGTATGTATGTATGTATGTATGTATGTATGTATTTATGTATTTTTGTTTACATATTACATGTGGTTCATACATGCGGCACTCGATTGGCAGTGGTTGCCTGAGGGCGGTTTTAATGCGGGCTTCGGAAATCGTCGCTAAGCATGTTGCGCAAGAAGCGCATCGCCCCAATGCCAGGAGATTTTCTTGCGTTTCCCAAATGGCTACTTGCATCGGTCGGTCAGGCTGCGTATTCATGAAATGGGCGACACTCTTTAATGAAAGCAATTGAAAAGATTTTCCAGTAATGGAACTCTTTTTTTTTCAGCAGTGAATTCTTGAACTTTCCTTAGACTTGCTCATGTTTTGTTTCTGCATTCATTCTTCATTTCTCGTCTTGTTTGGAGCATCGCTTACTGATGTAGCTTTTACAGCATGCTTTTTCGCGTGAGTTTCTGAACTTAGCTTCTTTGCATATTTGCAAAACCTAAAATAGAACAATAGTTGATATTGTGATGCTTTCGCCTCAAGCTGGAAATATGTAATTGCGTTCCTGGATGTCCGGACTTACCCGTTCCTGTTAGGCCTTGCGCAATGCGCTATCGGCTTGCAATTCACATAGCGCTGACATTCACTTGTTAACATCGGTCAATTTAACAGTCAGACAGCGCTCTGTCAAAGAAGTTAGTGCAATATCATTACAAGACGTAATGCCGTATAGGGTAAATGAATTCTAAAGTTTTTGACTCAGATTGAACTTGGTTTGGCTACTGGTCTTTGGTTGATTATTAGGAATTTTTATACTTAAGCACAGCTTCAAGGCGGCTTTAGCGGTTCGCTTTGATGAGAGTTTAAAAGTATGTGCAAAGTAGTTTTTGGCGTCATGAAAGTCTTTTATAATGCTCACGACTGCTCTAAAAAAAGCTGTTTTCGTTCTGTTGGTTTCGTAACGCCGAATTAAGTTTATCGAAGGTTTTCTCTACTACTAGTAGTATAGAACTAAGTTCTTCGCTGTAAAACATTGTGTTGACTTCTTGCCTTGCTTAACCAAATATTGGTGATGTTCGGGTAACATGGCGTTTCCGTAACGCCATCCGACTTATTTTGCACTGGAGGACAACTTAAACAGCTGCTTTTGTCTATCATGCGATTTGTTTTGATGTGCGTATGTTTTTTCATATTGTAGAGTTTTCTGTTTTCTACTTAGTGTGTTTGTCTATAAAGTATACATCATAAGCATGAGTTTGTGCCTAATAGATAATATCTACTGCACTGCACCCTTAAGCATGATGAAATTTGGAGCGATGGTAGATTCAGTCGATGTTTCACGTAATTTTTTAAGCGCAACGTCTTAAGTTTGATGAAGAATTATAAGTTTTGCTGGCTTTTGTAGCCTTCTGTACATTAAATTGAGCTTTAAGGCTGGTCTGTGTATCAAACCTGTCAGAACATTGTTCTTGTTGAGCTCTTTAACAACAACAACAACAACAACAACAACAACAGCAACAACAACAACAACATTTATTTCCACTCAAGAACCATAAAAGTCAAGTAAATGGCCTATTGTGGAGGAGATCACTAGGTAGGCATAGCCTATTCTGGTAGTGACCACCTCATTAAGGATGAATAAACGTACATATAGAGTAAAATCTCAAACGATATCCACCACAAATTGTAAGATAAAATAAATTAAAAAAATAAAAATAAAAAATGAACCCTTAAAGAAACTCCAAACACTTCACAAGAAATTTCCTTGCCATATGTCACCAAGAATATTGCTAAATGTATCAAAATCAACAATCAATAACCCCACCAATCAAGAAAGATAATCACCAATACCTCGAAATCTTGCGTATATACTATACAGTAGTTAAAATACAGTAGTTTTAATGTTATAGATTAAGCAATAATATTCTGCAATATATACAATGCATTTTTATTTAAGCGGGTCGTTTATATGAATCCTCTACTTTTTTGTAGTTCCGGATGATGGTTATCTGCTTATTTGTAAGCTTTCCTGAGTTAGAGTGCACGAAACTGGAATGACGCAAAATGCCTTTGGCCAGTCATTGTCATCCTATAGCGAGCCATACGAGCAATCTGGCACTATCTTTTCAAGCATGGCAGGAGTTGACATGACTAGGGGACAGCCCCCAGGCAATTATGCTGGACTAGTCACTAAAATGTCTCCTGAAGACCAGTCGTTATCAGGTGCAACAGACAATCGGAGGTCACTCCACTCACCGCCTCTGTCACCAAAAACTGAGTCACTTCAAGATGCATGTAAAGGATCAAGTCCAGTTGATGCTTCTGTAGGAGCGCATTTCTCTAACGCAAACAGTGGCCAAAGTATCAAAACCAGCAGCTATGGTTCTGACATGCTAAATGGTAAAAGATTGGGTATGGAAGGGAGTTCCAGATCAGGTCATTCATCAGCTACAAGGAAATGCAGCTTTGACAATGGTCCTGCATTTGATGCTGTGGATTCAAGCTCTTTGCCGTACAGGAGACCAACAATGCAAAGACCAACAGAGTTGCAGCCCCATTTAAATGTACAAGAAGCAGGCTCCATTGTTACAATTGCTAAGGAAGATCAAGCAATATGCATCCCAACTGGGGAATCCAGTCCCCAATCAGCTCTTGAGTACTCTAGTAAAGATAATTATTATGGGTCACCTCTATCAAGTGTCACCAGAGGCTTAGGACTGTCTGGTATGATCAACTCTCGAAATTTGTATGAAAGTACACCGTCTAATGCTAAAGATGAAACTGACGCTAATTATTCAGAAGATCCTGATAACTATCATGGTCAGGCAAGGTTTTGCAGGCTGAATCAGCCTGATGCTGCAGATGACTACTTGCCAGAAGAGAGAGACCAACATAAATTAGATACATCTAGTAATTTTGGTAGGCCCTCTCATGACCAAGAAAGAGATCCAGATAGAGAGTACTATTCAAGTTCTACTTTGGCCCATAAAAGCAAATATAATCCATATTATGCAGACTGTAAGTGTCATTCTTGCCGCAGTAAAGACTTTCCCACTTCTTCATACCACTCCACGACCAATGATTCATATGAAGGTAATAAACAGAGCAGAAAGTCTCCAAGAATAGAGCAGTTGATTAATTTACTACCAGCAGTTAGCAGAGATGAAGCGCATGTAAGTTTACTTGCTGATAAATGTTTTCACGTGCAATTTTACAAGTTTTTTCTTCAGTAATGTTTTTGTGGCTCATATGGTTGAATGTCTTTATTACCAGGGTGATAGCTTGATGGATTTCTTGGGTAGATTCGTGATAATGGTCTGTTCACTTACTATTAAATGGGTGTCTACTGCTATGTGCATGTGAAGTAGGTAATGGTCAGGTTTGCCAAAATGCACTGCCATAGATAATGGTGGTCTCAATCTGATTTTATAATTCTATCAATTGTTTTTTTTTAACATGAACTTATTCGTAGGGCTTTTGACGCTTAGGTTGAAGCTCGGGATTTTAATGTTTCCTAAATAACTCTGTTTGTAATGGAAGACAGTGAGACTTTTTGGCTAAACATGCAACTTCTGAAAGCCTTACAAAGGATGGATTGATGGCTTTATTAGAAAACAAGATGCTTAAAGCTGTGAAACTGTTAAAATTTGCATACGCAGGTCAGAGTACTAAGCGTTATGGCAAGTGACAGTATTGCATGAGTTTACTTGAGCTAATATAGTTAGGATTGTAAAGCTCCTCGATTCTTCTAATTTTGTTAGTATCTTGCATATGCAAGGCTAGTCAGTGACATTTAGTTGCTTTCTTGTAAACTACTTGCTGCAAAGTCCTAATCTACTTGTTCCATGTCTGGTGTGCATTGAAATGTGACTTTTTGAAGTGCAAAGCTACTATATTGATTATAACCAGGTCCACAATGATTTTCAGTTTTATTCTCTTCATTCTTGAAGAACTTCTGTGACAGATTGCTTGAAACTGGATCTTTTTTTTCTGCAAGAGTAGGCGTCATCTGATATTGACAGTACCCTATGGTCTCATCCTTACCGTCTTTCTTTTTCCGTTAGTGGTGATATACAGATGAATGAAGGGTTTGATAAATTTATGGACAGACAGTTTGTGCGACAATGTTGCGTGAATAGATGCTAGAATTAATTTCAAATTCTGTACCTTTGATGTAGCCTCCCTATCAGGTGTTATGGGAAGCGCTATTTACTGTATGTAGACTTCCTAATCTACTCTGGGAAGGTTGAGACGCTTAATCTGTTTATCTAGCTCTGGCTGGATAGGATGCCTAAAGAAATTCCATGTTCAGCTGCTTGAAAGCTGCTTTTTTCCTGCTGGTTATGTTTTCTTAGTCAGCTTGCGTCATAATCCCATCAATGGTGATACTGAAATGCTTGTTGCTGTTATTGAATGCCCTGTAAAAAGGCTTAGGAAGCTGTGCAAAATGTGCATGCTGACCCACGCTCCTTAAGACCTTTGGTTTCAAAGTAATTATGTTAAGCATGGTTTGCATTTGTTGTGTCTGAGTCTTATGCAAATTAGGGCATTTTGTTGGGTTGCAAAACAACTCTATTTTGCTTAGCGAAACATGGATTTAGTGGAGCAGATTACCTTAGGCTGGCCTCCGGCTGCTTCGCATTCAAGTTTTGGATTAGGATGAGTATCAGGTTAGAGCTTGAGATCGGTTAAGTTGTATTGTTGTTTTGTTTTCAACTGTCGCCCCATCCCTCCAAACATCTGCAGCATGCCTGCTGCTGGAGCTAGATTTTTTTGGTTTTCCTCACATGCATTTCACAATCCATGACCTTCCCCTCTCCTTCCCTTCGCGCGCCGCCTTACGCTCAAATGCAGTCAGCTGCAGGTGGTATTGTTTTCGGCTGCCTTAGGTTAATCAGCGACTTTTTAAATAAGTGCTTCGGTTGCATCCTGTTGTCTGTGATGAGTTTTGTATAACTTAACCTTAAAATGCGTAACTTCAAAACTAGTACCTTTTACTACCTTAGTTCTAAAAAAACCCAGCTATGAACTGTTAAGGTTAACCTCGAAGCCTGGAATGTGTGAGATGATAGAAAAGAATTAGAATTGATAATTAGGTGATATTTTTCAACTAATCGGTGCCGTAGATGTGTAATGCGACAGTCGTTTTTTTTTTGTTCGCTATGCGGAAGTCTTTTTCTTTGCAAAAAGTTTTTTTATGACAGCACCTATTTAGCGATTCGTGTTGCTGTTCCCGTTTGCACAGCAAAGAGCTGGGTAGGAAGTGCCTGTAGATAGAAAATGTGTACATAAACGGCAGCTACTTTAGCACAAGCCATGAGATTGCTGTGTGGTGCGCAGACATGTGAACGTGCCGGTGGCCATTGTTACACTACCACCTATATGCTGTTGCGCATTGAACTTCATTGAAATGAAAGCTATCACGAACTGTGTTGCTGTTAGTAAATAATTGACCTGGCATGAATATGTCTAGACGTTGTGAGATAATTCATTTTTCTTCGTAAATGTTATGCGGTTCTCATAAAACCCTTAATGTTGAATGCAGCATGTTTACATCCACACGCACCCCAAGACTAACAAAAACTGCCTGCTGTGTTAGGTTGCCTTCTGTGGAGGAGGTGCATAATTGAGCGCTAACTGGTGCCTGTGCTCATTTTGCTCAGACTCATACTGCATTCATCTTAAACCTTCTGACTCGGCATCGCAGACGTTGTTCCCATCACTTCGTTGTTTACGAGTGGCAGAGCCTAGTGGCGATAGATTTTCTTAGTCGCCGTCACAGCGCATGGTTGTTTTGAAATGAAATTTCTGGTCATAGCGTGGGCATGCAGCGGATTCATCGCGGCTATTGTTTCCTGTCAGCTGACAAGTCCAAGGTATGTCATGGTATGGTATTGATCCACTGCTGTCGCTACCGCTATGGCTGAAGGATTAAAGATTACTGCACGCAAAACTTTGTGGGCGCATCACAAGTTGCTTATATTAATCGAATAGAGCGATTAGATTATTTTCGTCATTCCTTGGCGCTGAAAGAGGTATCTCTACACCACGAACTTAAGTTTCCCCGTCACATTGAAATTTGACCGAGTTTATAAACTTCCATTATTTTAGAAGTTTGGTGACACGTCATATCTTTCTCTTAGTAGAATCGTGGCTAGATTAGCCGAAACAAATCATCGTTTTCTCATCTTGCGCCGTAAATTGTGCTTTTCTTTGACTCTTATATCGGCCCGTTTCGTTAAAAAGATTTTTTTTAAATATATCCTTCTGGTTTGCAACATATTATCCGGTCTATGAAACGCTAGCTTTTTAGTAATAAGCTGTTTGAAGCCGTTAGGAAAGCCGCATTATGTGGAAAAGCTCTAAGAACTCTTAATTAGTAAATTAATTTATTTATTTATTTATTTCAAGCCCTGTTCACACCTTGCGACAGTAGTATATACACGCCCACCATATTTTTACCGTAACGTGTCACTTATTCCTGGTTTGGTGGCTCGGATCGACGGAGGAAAGTGTCAATATTGTGGTTAGGGTCTCCCGTCTGTCGCTTGATATTGAATTTAAGGCGAAAGCCTGTAACTATAGCATTCTAGGAAGGGACGTTACGCCCGAAAATGAAGGTATATAGGAAGGGTCTGCTTCTCAAAACTTTTTGAGTTTCGAGAAGTTTCGAGACGAGACGAAGGTCTGTCTTGAAACAAGCAAAAAGTTTCGAGACGAGGGAAAATCGGTCTCGATTAAAAGGAGACTAGCAATTTCTCGAAATTTCGAAAAATTTCAAGCGAGAATGAGTTTCGAGACGCAGACCCTTAGTATATCGGTGGTTCAAAGTTGGAATACTTGTTGATGCGATAAGGACAAGGGACGTAATTCTGCAGCATAAGAAAGGCGGACAAGCAACGTCGTAGTCGGCTTGCAATAATGCCGTCGCACTCGTTTGCCCCTTTGGCCACCGCGAGATAAAGTAAAAAAAAAAAAGACAATTCTAGCCTAACTCTGCTGATGTGTACAGTTTTCTCCTCTGAGACTGGTTATGCTTCAGAATCTGCTTGAAGGCAACAAGTATTCGAACAGTTTTCCCATCGGAGACCCTTACCCTATCCTCTACTTCAAAAATCCTGGCGCCACTTGTGGACGCACCAATAAGGTTGTTTACTGCTGTCAATTTGTATGGTTCTGCATCGTGCATCGTTCAGCGAGAAAGATGCATGAGCACATTTGCCATCAATGCTATCGCCATTGCTTTGTTACGCCGTGATTACATCATGGAGTTGTATTTGACAACGCACTATAATGCGTGTTGCATATTTAAAAAAGAAAAGGATTTACTTACGTCCTGCCCATAACCATAAATGCTTGTTCAGATTTGGAAAATTGAAATTTTTAAGTCGATCGTCACCGGCGTTGCTTTTTTAGTTACATTTCTTGATTTCCCCTCACTTCTATTAGTTAATATTCCTGTAAAATATGAATCTCTTTCTGGATGAATTTAATGCGTGTAACGTTGCTGGTATTAGCTTCATTAGATTTGCCCCCGAACATGCGAAGGAACGATCGTTATCTCGACCATTTTATCGGCGGTATGTTTTCCTGGTGGTTACGTCACATGTGATACTCAGCTAGTTTAACTCAAGCTCCCCTATCTGTTGATTAAAGGCTTACTCGTTTGGAACGTAAGATATTGGAGTTTCCTTTGCTGATATCCCTAATTTTAATTATGTTCGTTTTAGCTGGGTTGGGTTCAGGCATGCGAAGAAGTCAGATAAGCTGGGTGGGGAGTTGATGGAACAACCTTTAATATTTACATATATGTAAATAAATAAATGTAATATTTAAATATTATTTATTGATTGTATTAGTGTTATGCAGTAATGGTATTACCTTTTCGGTAGCAAATGTCTTCACTGGCAGAATGTTTAATGTTGTTTTTGTTTTTGTTCATAAGTGGCGTGTTGAACGAGCTTATATCGAAGTTGAGTGGGTGGTAACGTTTACCGAAAAGCAGGATTTAGCCGCCTTTCATGCGATTAGATCTCACCTTATAGTGCGCGGATGTTAATTCAGCGTTTTGCTAACTTGTATATGGCAAGTAGATATGAAGCACGGTCTCTGCTCCAATGCGATAAGCGAGAATGTAGTTTTTAAACTGATATTATTAAGCCACGCTGATGTGCATTCTAATAGATGATATCATTTTTTTCTTTCCTGCGTCTGCTGAACGATGGTTCTGGAATATTTCAAGGTTTATTTTTTTCTTTGAGATGTTCGTTTCCATTTGGTCTTGGTTCTATCGCTATTTATGTGTTGGGCCCCAAGCCATCTTGACACATGTCCTTGGTTTTCAGTTGTCCCTGTTTTCTGGGTAAACAACAAGAGCACGCTTTTTCGACGGCATTGGCTTTTGGTTGTATTGCTTCAGCCTCAGCCTTGAGAAATTCGAGTGTTTGCAGAAAACGGATCACAAAAAAATAGCGAATCTTATCTATCTTCGTGGCTAGCTTTTCTAAAGCTTTTGGCGTTTTTTTAAACGTGAGTTATGTGTTGCATAAGAATCTTTTCATTTAATTAAGGGCTTTAAAAGTCATAAATTATGGTTTACGAGTCGTAAATTAGGCTTCAAGAGTCATAAATTATGCGAGCCTCTCGTCGTCTTGGTTGTATTCCATGGCGGCTGAGAAAGTTCATTGTAGTGGCGTTCTCTGATTTTACTGGGCTGTTTATTATCGTGTTCAATCTTTAATGAGCGAACGTAAATTTTATTACCTAAAAGTTTGCAGAGCATAGACTCGTCTGCTACAATAGAAACGCCATCTACGTGTTTTTTTTTTCTTCCTGGCATGTGCATCTGCTTTTACGTGGATTGCTGCATGCGCCCAAAGTTTTGTGGGTTTGTTCTGTTTTATGGAAACAGGATGGACGGGAAATGCTTCGTTTATGAACCTTTTATGTTTCCGCGGTGTATTTTTTTTATTTAGGAATCTAGGGTTGTGAGAGGTTGATCACATTTTTTTTTTTTAGCCTTGAAAAGACCCGGTATTTGCGATTGGTTTCGTTGCCAACCGTGGCTCTTGTTTTATGTATCCCAACGTTGTGACCGCCAAACGTTGTGACCGTTTACGTATCATAACTGTGTGACGTGGAGACCGGCTTATCAAATACGAAGGAGTATTTTTGTGCTTTTGGCAATTACTCAGCTCCGCTCGAGTCGCGCGCTAAGGAGAGTGCAGACTGCAGATTTGAAAGTGTTTTTTTTTTCGGCAAGTTTATCTATGGATTCTCCCTCTCATCGCCGTTATGGATAGTCTTGCCCCAAGACAAGGCTGAAGAACTGCTGTTTTGCAATCACATAAATCTTAGATGATTTTGACGTGTCCCCCACCCAGGGGCCTGTTTTTTTCTACTATAGGCGAATCCAGACAACAATGCCCGTAATTCTGAGGTTCGGGGCGATCACTTCCTTTCAGTGGTGAATGCTCGTGCGCATTGAAGGTCCAGGAGACGTAGATTGACTTGTCATCAATGGTAGCCGGTCCATTGCTTCTGCTGGCATTTTCGTTCGTAATTCACTCCTGATTCATGCACTTGCAACCATTGTGTGGCTGTGCGATAGATTCTGTGCGATAGGTTTTTGTCGTCCATGTTTGCTGTTGCTAATTGCTATGAATGCGCGGAGATGAGTGTCATATCTTGGTATTGTTATTTATTCTTTGTTAGAGTTTTTTATTCAGCCGATTCCGTTCTTGGTAGCTGCAACAAAAAGACGACAAATCTCCTTTGCGATCTTTGCAGTCCCACGCTCGATATGTAGCTGTACTAAGGGATAAGCAAAGGGAAAATGGAGCTTGTTAGCTTCTTCCTTGTGAAAGTCAAAGAGAGGACTAGTGTCGCAATGCCGATGGATTGTTTAATTAATTGATTAATTAATTGATTGATTGATTGATTGATTGATTGATTGATTAAAGAAGATTGATTTTACGATTGATAGACCGACTGACTGGTACCATGTAAGATGTAGAAATGTGGTGGAATATTTGATCGGTGCTAACAGATGGATGGATAGGTAGATAGATAGATAGATAGATAGATAGATAGATAGATAGATAGATAGATAGATAGATAGATAGATAGATAG
>QQSS02233434.1:0-10131 GCA_003687565.2 Craspedacusta sowerbii | reverse complement strand
AGTAGTAGTAGTAGTAGTAGTAGTAGTAGTAGTAGTAGTAGTAGTAGTAGTAGTAGTAGTAGTAGTAGTAACAGTAGAAGTATTAGTAACAACAAGTAACAAAATTAAATGCACAAATTTAGCTCGCAAATATAAAGAGCTAAGTACAGCGAGATATCCATACCATCAAACGTTACCTACCTCATCAAACTCAAAGCATAAAATTAATCAGTAAAAATGTCGGCTCACAATGAGTTTGTGACTTAAAAGTTGTGTTCGGAAACACAAATTAGGCACCTATATCCTTTCCAGTACTTGATGTTTAACATGAAGAGCCTTTCATTACCACTAGACGTGATCTGTTCTGGTAGAGCCTTCCAGATCTTCGGACCTAAGAACTTTAAACTTCTTGTACCAAATGAAGCTTGGTTAGGTTTCAGGACCGCTAAGTTTAGTGGTTATCATGGCGAATGTCTGGTATTTTTTGCCACTGAAAGACTTCCATCATGAAGCATGGATGCATATTGTTCATGGTTTTGAAAATTACTAGGTAGAGAACTCACAATCTTCTCGCTTCCGTTGAGCACTTCCCATATTTAGACCGCTGCTGTCTGTGTGGTTATCATAGACGAAACGAAGAGCTCTTTCCTGAATTTTTCGATTTTTCTTAGCGAAAGCACAGAGGAAAAGTGTCACACAAGAGGACGGTAGCTGAAGTGCGCGTATGCAAAGCTTTTGACTAACACCTTCCTTGATTGACGTGTAAAGTTGGACTTGAGTCTAATAAGTGCGTTTAATTGAGCAGCAGCTTTCTGGCAAATCTCACTGATGTGCAAATCAAATGACAATCTTCTGTCTGTTTTTACCCCAAGAATACAGTAATACAGTTTTCTGAATGAATGTATTTGTTTCTTATGCACAAGGTTTTGCTGGTAGTATAGCTTAGATTGATTGATTGATTGCCTTTGACATGCAAATAGAGAGCTCATTAAAGAGAATTTTTTTTAGGCTGCTGCTAGGGGGTCTATAAATTGCAAAGATAATAAATCGTTTCATGTTTACGAAAAACTCTATCGACAAACCTTCGTAATGCTCTGAAGTCTCTTACTCATACTTCTCTTTAAACAATTTTCCCTATCATATAATTATAGGTATACTGCCCCCATGTTTATTGAAATCCTTTCTGATTGGTGAGAAGTAGTTGTTCACTGCAAAATGCGCATTAGTAAAGCAGGGCCAGCAAAGGAGATGCCTTGTACAAGTTTTTCATTTTGTAAAACGAACATCATGATTGCTTCAACATAAAGAACTGAATATAATAGAGTTTTTGTTGAGTGTTTATATAGTTTGCATGTTTTGGAAATATTGCTATAAAGCCGTTGATTTTCATTCCTTGTGAAAAGTTTGAAGTGTTTAGATCACTCAGAGAGGGTCTAGTTGTTTATCTTAGCCGGCGTGGTTTTTTATCAAAATAAATCTAGCGTTATTGTAAAAGGATGATGATTTCCATTGTCAGTGAAATTTTAAGTGCGGCATCTCCAGAACATTGCACTGCAGTCTGTTGGTTAGACTTCAGGTAGAAAATTTTTTACCTAGCTTTGTTAATGCAAAATTGTTTGACGTGTGATGCGTTATATGCGATGTAATGTCGGCCTTTTACAAATTATTAATTTTTTGTCTTGCCACTTATTTTCTTCTATTTCGTTATATTTATTTACATCTGTTACCTAAAAGCATATTGATAAGTTTTGCTAACGGAGTACTTTTCTACGGCAGCAGACGTTTGTCTTGTTATCTTACATTCGTAGGGTGACGCATGTGATTGTTAAAAGTTTCAACCTTATTATTCTTCACGGTATTGACCTTTCAACTTTATATTGGTATTATTTTATTTTGGACAACATCACTGTTCTTATCTGTTGAAGGGTGCTTAAATTGTCTTGCGCTGTATTTGTACGCACTGAAGAAATTCCAGATATCTTATTTAAAGGCATGGCAGGGGGTTGAGCTGCAGCCAAGTCTGCTCTTGGCTGTTTCTGCCCGCCAAAGCTGATGCCGCCCACACACAGGTTAAAGCATACATGTAGAACAATCGGGCAGGATAAAAGCATGCAAACGCAGAAATGTATGTAAAAACCTTCAGGCCATCCCTCGAGTTAAGTGATCCGCAGCAACGCATTTTTTCAGAACCTCCATTAAGTCACAATCTGCCTACGGTATCAGTAGAATATAGACTGCCAACTGCCAACTTTTCCTAAGGCGAGGAAGACGAGTACGTCCAAATGAAGTCCTCTACATGTTGATTGCGGATGCTTGATTGAATCGACGGCTCATAGTGTTTTGACTATTGTTCGCATGATGGTGCTGCTCACCTCGGTCCTACAATCTGATCTGTTGTGGCGTTATGGTTCTGCTTCCTGTTGTTTCTAATCCAGCACTAACGTTTACACCCAATGAAATGGCTGGGCCTGCAATGCGGATGCCTTGTAATTGTTTCTCATTTTGTAGATAAAAGAATTCATCATTGCCTCAGCATTAGGAAGTAAATAGTAATTGATTTTTTGTTGTTCGAACCTTATTTTTTCATGGTTTTAGCTATTCATCTTTACTTTTTTTATTTTTTTTTTTTTGTCCACCCTGACCATCGTTAGGAGTAATGAGAATGTTCTACTAAAGCATTTCAGGTTATTCTTAAGGGCTAATTTTACCTGGTTAGAGGCGCTATTAAACACCAGCTGAACAGCGGTTTCTTTGTTAAGGTGATGAGAGCGCAGACAGCTGATATATTTTAATCATGGCGGATGAATATGCAGCGCTCGAGATTTTCACGATGGTGCAGCCTGGAAGTCACGCCGCGTAACTTAAGAGAAAGGGATTGTGACCAGGGTTAAAAATTCATCGAAAAATCTTCGTGATCGATTCAAATTATAGTCTGCCAACAATAGTTGTTGAATATACATGAGCTCTTGATTGGAAAAGTAGCAACTAGATGCAATTCTTCAAGCCTTTGGAATTCGTCTTTGAATGAGAGGTGCAAGCAATGTGCTCTCGTCGGAAGGACATTCAGTAATTTCTTGAGGATTCTGAGCACAATTCAGAATAACAAGTGTACCAGACATCCCCGCAGTGATCTTAGAGCGGCTTCTGTATTACGGGAGCTCGTATACTAATCCAAAGCTTTCATTCCTTGAGGGGATAGCAGTGCAATTTACCAGCACGTAGTGAAGAACGAAAGGTGATTGAAAGCAGGTGCATAAAGCAACATTCTTTGTGCAGTTCAGTGCAGAACAACTTCGGATAGACTAATTTAGAACGGTCATTTGTAAGTTCAATATTAATTTACGCAACTCTGACACATAAACATCAAGTTTCTCCATGTTTATGACTCATTAGCTTTTCTTAACGTCCCAACACTAATTCTGCGGCCGAGTGAAACAACAATAAGGTACGAAACTCTTTTAGTAGACATATCTAAAAATTAGACTACAAATACCATTTTAAAAGGAAGCTTAGCTGGTAACATCTCCTATTGCTATGCGCAGTTTGCTATTATTACTGACTACAGATTATCGAAAAAGAGTATATACGAAAGACATGTTTGAGGCCGCTAGTTTAAATCTTCTAGTGAACGTGAAGGTGTGGAGTGCGGCACTACTTATTTTGGAAAAAAGATAATCCTAACACATTGACAAAAATCCAGATCGACCAAAAAATTAAGTTCTCGACACAAGGGCTGTCATAAAAAAAAGAAGCGAAACTAAAACAGAAGCCATGAATCTCATTCCTCAGACAATGAAACAAAGAGACGAATTCCAAAATCGATGATCCAGAAAAGCTTCAAACATAGACTAATATACATGCAAGGAACTGCGTAATACTATCACATCTATAACTAACACAGAAAACACTCAATATTATAAAAAATATAAAAGATATCAAATTTAATAATCAAACAACACTAACAAGAGCTGACATGGAATCAAGTCCCTCATAAATATAATTTAAACATGTAGTTTTCCTGTTGACGGTCGAATGCGTTCTCAGTGACGATAATCGCGATGTCTGTGACAGTGTAATAAGAGTAAAAGCAAATGCTCGTGAAGTTCGAAAATGTTTGTGTGTCATTTATTTCAGCATACTGCAGTGCAATTACACTTGTTAACTGTACTTGCAGTTGCAGCCTGACGTTGCTAATTAATCATTACTCGTTAATGCTCATTAAGATCTCATTCTCATTTCCAATTAGAAGTTCGAAGTAATAATTAATTGATTTGCCTCAGTATGTCTCTTTTATGCATAGCAGGCTGTCTTTCTCGCAAAAGGCGTAAGGGTTTCGAAGGAGAAGTGCCAGAGAAATTTTGAGATTTTTCAAGGTGATTTGACTCGTAAGGATGGCGCCGCTAGAATGAAAGATGCTGCATCAATGACAATAAATGCTTGTAGAAAAGATCTTTCCAGTCGGCTTGCGCGATCAGAAGAATGCATTTTCTTGAGCGACATGAGGGAACGGTCGAACAATTCAGACGCAGACTCAGACTCAGGTTAACGAGAGGAAATGCTCAATCAACGGGCTCAGGTACCCGAAGAGATCTTTCAGTTCAAAGATAGCGTAAACTCGATTCAAATAATGTGTTTCGTATGTATTCGAGTGTCAAGAGAGGAAGACAGCGTTTGTAAATAATGCCGATTCGTTCTGAAATAAATTTTCTTCACTGCCGAGCCCTTCTTCTGAATTGCTTTATGATTTACTCGATTTAAACTTGTGACAAAAGCCTTTTGCGGGTGTTATCTTTGACTTCGGGTCCCTTTGTGATTGCTTTTGTTGTTCGTCTAGGCATCAAAGATTCTGCCGAATAACAATAGGTGAAATTCGAACAAAGATTTGCTGCACAAGAAAGGAGAACCTGCAGTAAGACAATTTTTGTGCCATTATTTTTTTATGAAGGGCCACCACAGAATTATGCGGTGCTCATCAGAGGTGAACATTTTGTTTAAACTTCATCAAATATATGGGCGAAGGTGAAGGATTATTGGAATCAAAATGGGTCGCCATCCTAAAGCAGTTCAACAAAAGTTCACGCGACTTGAGAACTGTGGACTTAAAGAGTGTTGTACATGCTTGCACCTTCAATCGAATTGAGGCTTGAAAAAATGAGGAGCGTTTCTGAATAAGGCCTCTCCAGAGTAAGGAATTTCCTCTCCCGACTTGCAATTCGCTTGCCAGTTCTGATTGATAACTTTCTGCGAGGTTTTTTGTCGTAAAGCATGCAAAAACAGCTGTTAATCAACTTTCTCTTAGAATTTGAGTTCCTATCTGTTCGGTCGACCCCATGATGGGCCTGATGAGTGGGTTTTCAAGGCATATACCACTATAGTAATCAGCACTGCTAGTATTGAAATTATGCTGGGACAGGAAAGTGTTGAGAGAGTTTCAGTTGCACGAAATTGTTATTTGGTACTGTGCTGTTGTCGATGTGTCCGTGGATCAGATTATGAACTTTTTTTTTACAGCTGACGAGGTCAAAATCTGTCACCACAGACTATTATAGGTCTGGGTAAAACTTGTAAAATTGTATGCACCTAAACCAGTGATGTTTGGTGAAGCATTATCCTAGGAAAAGGTACAAAATTTGTTAAAGTTAGATCGAAAAAAATAGACGAAGGTGGAGAATAATTGGAATCGAAATAGGTTTGCCATCCTGAAGCAGTTCAGCAAAAGTTCAACTGACTTGAGGACCATGGAATTAAGGACTGTGGTAAATAAATCCGTGGTAAGTTTACTTCAAAGGAAGACGAAGCGCTTGCGAAAGCTGTGAAGAACTTGGCCATGGATGAGTTTAGTAATATTGACGAAAATTAAATCAAATGGAGGTACGTTTGCTGGTCGGTACACGAAATGCAAGGTCATGACACCATCGTTGGTTTACTGAAGTTTCTAGCGCTGGTAGTATGCACAAAAATGTACCAAAAGACGAAACAGATTTGACTATTCAAAAATTCAGTAGCTTAACGATTTCCGGGAGAATTGAAGATTTAGCTGACACTGACTGGGAACGTGTAGCTTCTATTTTGGACATGCTGACGTCATATCGAGTCCGTCGTCGAAAGTTTTATGATTTTCTCTATCGCCGATTAGATATGTTTATATCGAAGTCTTGCTCTGACGTCCTGCAGTTCATTAGGAAAAGCTGAAAAAGTTCATTCGGTTGTGAGAAGTAAATGAATTGTCATCAGAATTTCAGTGCAATTCTTTTTTCCTTTTATTTACTGAGGTGACGAGTGAAAGCTCAATCTGCGGTAAGGATAAAATTACATCTGTACCTATATTTGGACACCTGCCGATTTTTAAAATATTATATTCTCCTCAACAGTCTGTATTTCTGCAAATCTGCTGATCGCGATGATCCGAAAAGGGTCAATGCGACCTGAATTCATAGAGACATTGCTTTACTAATTTTTTTGGCAAATCTGGAAGCCTATAAACCTGTTATTTTGGCAAACTTGTGCCCATCTTTGCCAATAGTGTAGCTTAGTTACCTTGACGAAATCAATCCTCGCATCTGAGCCGTGTCCTAATCGTTTTTTCATATGAAAATGGATCTTGTATTATTCTTTTTTTTTTTTTTTTGCCTACCGGAACGCAACCACATGTCTTTCAATGAGAATATCTGGTTTCTCATAACGCGAACTCGCGCGAAAAGGCGAAACGTTACGCAGAGCCGAGAATATAGCAACCGTTAACTCTATTATCCGATGTATCCGTTTTAGCTTCTATCGCGTTTCTCGGTCTTTGTGTATACACCTTCTCTATCGCTTCCTTCTATCTCTTTCACACGCACGCATACACTCTCTCATCTAGGAGCGTTTTATAAATTTTTGGCATGCATATAGCCTCAGGACGAATACGGCTGTCCCCTAGGATTACTATGCATGGCTCGCTGCCTATAAAATCTAGTTTGGTTGAGTCGATGAGATTCCATACGAACGTTAATCTTCGTGCTTTTTTCGTAATGTTTTCATGCACCCAAGATTAGAACCAGGGACAAAAACCATGCCGCTAAGCCCCTATCCTTGTTTCTCACCAATGCAGTTTTAGCTATCTGTCACTCATACATTAAGGGACAGGAACATATGGCTCACATTGAATGCTAGCATGGATCATTCTAATCCGTTCTCCCTGGATTACCCCCTCTTTCTGATTGTGAAGACTTGTAGAGCTAACCAAAGAACAAATAGACTATACCAGCCTTTTAGTTGATTAACCTTATCATTCCCCGTATGAGTGGTGTCAATGTTGTGTAATTCTCTTTCTCAAGACTGGCATTAGCCCAGCAATGAGTTGCCTAGCAAAAAACTAACTAGCTAGCCGACCTTGATTAACGACGCCTCCTAGATAAGAATAATCTAATTCCATGGAAAGCTTCTTGCATTGCTTGTCAAAATTTGCCGCCAGTTTCCCAATATTTTCGAAACCTATGGTTCTGCAGCAATTGTCTTAAGAGATATGCCATTGCTGATTGTATTAGACGCGGGCAAATGAATGTGAAAGTCTATTCACTTTCGTCTCGTCCCAGATTTCCCAATACTTCACAAAGAACTATGTGATAATAGGTTTCACTTTGACTTTCAGACAAGCTCTCCTTGGAAATTCGTAATTTAATTCTGTTACGCCAAGAGCTCAGTGATGGAAGGCCAAAACGAAGCTGGCAATAGCATTAGCGGATTGCATTGCTACACAGATATCAGAGCTTGCCTCAAAAGCTTGCATGTTTGGATAGAAAACAGGAAAGATCTAGATGATAGCCTTAATTGAGATTGACAATGACCGGTTGCAAATGCCATTGTTTGGAGGCAATTTTCGTAAAAGGTGCGTTTTTAAACAAGTTTATAATCAAGTTGAGTTACTTCTGCCCGCTGATGAAGAAAGCGTTATAGAAGACCCTGTTTCATCTGATGCTTAAGCGCAACAGCCACTATTCATTTTGGGTTGAAAATAGATTGCATGTGTACCACTCCCCCAATAACCCTCGCATAAAATATTCATATCATGCATGTGATGTAGAGGTGTTGAACCAGGACCATAATGCTAATTGTTATGTAGAGATCGTATCGCACAAGAAAGGAAAGGTAAAGTCTTGTGAGATACCCATCATTTGTAAAAAATTGATGATTTCAAATGCCTGGTCACGAATGCATCGAATGCTCTTGTTAGCAGACCGTTTGTAAAAGAACATTCTATGACATACTTGCATTCTTAATTTATGTAGATGCAAGTGTTACGTTCTTCACCTGCACATATAGCAACTTCTGGTATTGCAAATGCACTCATGGAGCAACTTTCTTAAGGCGTTTATCCATCAATTTAGCAAGGTACTAATTGTATTTAATATTGGTAGACGAAATCAGTCTCATGGATTGCAATCTTTTTGCTTTAAAGAGATATTTGACCGCCGTTTTACGAATTAGCTGTTGGCAAGAGTTCCTTTTCAAGCACTGACGTTCGTCTCAAGCAAACAGCAGGCACTCTAAATAACCAAGTCATGCTCAGGCCGGCCTTTCGTGAGTCTAAAATCTTATTCTTTCTAAATTCTAGATTAAAAAATGAAGAAAATTTGCAAAGGGAATGATTTCCTTGTCAAATTTGTATTCATCCTACTAGCCCCGGGCTAAAGAGGATTGCTAATTAAACATCCTTTTTAGAAGATTTCTTACTCAAAATCTAATTCTAATTCTCAAACAAATGCATTTGTTACTATCTACACATTAATTCATAACTGCATTACAACTATGTTATAATAAATCATTGTAAAGTGTAATGTCATTACAACTAACTGGCAAGTGAAGCTACGTGAAACCTGATATTTTTTTTATGTTGGTTCTGTTGATTCTTGCATGACTCACTTCTGAAGTGTGTCAACAGTTCAATCTTGATTCCTATAGTCGTTTTATGGTCGGGAATCAGTTGCGGTGACCGTATCCTTCGGCCAATCCTGTCTGTGTAAATGTCTTTCACTCAGCCAATCAATCAGTCAATCAATCATTCAGTCAGTCATCAGTAGCTCAGCAAGTAAGTCGATAAGTCAATTATCGATGACTTTTTATTCAAGGAGAACGCTTCAGTAGTCAGTAAAAACACGCATGATTTACCAAATCCTCAGTGACAGCTATAGATACAGATATAGCATCATTGAAGATGGCTGTTGGAGTCGGCCGCATTGTTTGAGAATAGACGTCGTGTCATCTATTTATTAGTTATTACAAACGCCGTCTTGCTGACCGAAACAGCTTTGAATCTGTTTAACAACCAAAATAACAACAGCAACCACAACAATAACAACAACAACAAGAACAACAACGATTTATTCTACACATGAACGAACAGTTCTGGATACAATAGAAAAGCATAATAAATACAGTTAACATAATTAAAAAACAGAAAATTTCTTTTGAAAATAATGCAAAATAACAAGCTCCAGATATGCAGTAGTGTTCATAACAAAATATCTGTGCTTGTTGGAGAAGGAGACATCCTCAGCAGCCATGGATCGGTTCGACGGTGTCACCTTAGGATGAGCTTGTTTTAAAACTAGTTAAACATGTCTTCAATGAGTCTATGCCAGTTAGTAAAGCCCCACACGACAAACCGGAAGAAAATACTAATAGAAAACACATGAAGATATTAAAAATAGGCAAAGTGCCCTACACCAAATAAATGGATAAGGACGACAGCAAAAAGTTGGCATAAAAAAGTTTGAGCAGTTTGACACTGACCTTACAAGAGCGTCATCGCCAGAACGTCACATGCCATGGTAATAATCGTAGCTATGAAATTAATTTTTATCTACGGCCATGCAATCTAGGGTGACGCAATACATAAATTAAAGTATAGCAATATAGCACATAAGCGAATCAACCTTTCAAATACAGATAGACAGAGTGTTCGCTTTGTAGGCAAGAACCTTGCGTTCCTAGTTACGGCAAGTCCACACAGAGCAATAATAAAACCTATCGGATTTTCGGCGTATGGATTCCATAAATCAATAATTACACTATATGAATATTAGTCCAATTAAACCTAGTCGTAATAAAAATAGGTAATTATTAAGTCGATGCGCAGTCAATTTGATGTACAATATAGACTCTAGACTCCTT
>QQSS02233423.1:0-10132 GCA_003687565.2 Craspedacusta sowerbii | reverse complement strand
TGTATGTATGTATGTATGTATGTATGTATGTATGTATGTATGTATGTATGTATGTATGGATGGATGGATGGATGGATATCTGTATGCATATAAAGACCTTGAAGCGACGGATGTAAATCACTCTGAGTGAAAATTTGCGTCCTTGAATGATAACAAGTACTAGAAGGATACGAACTCCGTTTGCACGTGTTTTTGAAACTTTAGAGAGGTGGCTAAAATAACGTCAAACATTGTTTCATTTGCTTTGATGGGGATATAGCGTTGGTTAGTGATTTTTTAAACTATGTCAATCAAATTTACAGCTAGAACAGCAATACCTCAGCGTTTTGCGTGTTCGGCTATACTTCAGATTTGTAATGGTGAATGTAAGTATTCTCGCAATGCATTAGTCTTCATCCTGGGCTAAACCAGCCATTTGCGAAACATAGATCCAAGGCACGAAAAAGTGGATTACATTAATCGTTTATCGACATCTAAAAATAAAAATATTGAACAGCCTGGATGGATCCCGAAAATTTCAAAAGTGACGGATCGTTCTTGCGAGTTGTGAAGAATTTTAGGCCTATTGTGGTAGAAAACTCCAAAGCAAGGTTTTCTTAAGAAAAAAGTCATGATTTCCAGACTCAAATGCTTATTATGGATTTTAGAGGTAGACATAGGCACGCTACCCAACGAAGTTTTCTACGCGCTTGCTCATGGAATATTTTAGCACATTTCTGTATAACCTGGCATATATGCAAGATTGGCTGTTGAAATTTTGTTGCGGATACCCTATTTTTTCGGTGCGAGCTTTCTCGATTGAGAAAGGTAGTTAGTCATTCCGTTAGCAAGGTCCATAGCTCCTCTGCTCACCGCTATTAAAGAAACTTATTCTCTTTGCCTCGCTTGAGAAGTGTGGTTAACCCAACGCAAGTTTTCTCTATGTTAATGTTGAACCTTGCAAGAGTTAATTTTTGTAGTTAAAACTCGCACCCTTTTTCTCCAATCCCATAACAGAATCAATTCGCATCTTTTATTTGGTATTAGTTGTTCGCCTAATTGCCTTCTTGTTTCCTTGTGGCAATACTTTGTATATTTTATGTAGTTATATCTGAACTTTTTACCCTGCTCTGCATCATTCGTGACCACGGTATCTACTGATGCTTAGCGCCTTTCTACGTAGCGGAGGTAGTATTAATTAAGGATGTTACTGTCGCAAACTTTATGGCATAGTTTACCACAGAGCAGCCACTTTCAATTGAGGCGCAACTGTTCTTCCATAAATACTCTCTCCATTTAAATATTTCATGTGGGCACCCGTAGGTAGATTGACCTCCCTTTTCTCCCTATTTTATTTTACTTTATTTTTCATGTGGCGTTGCTTCGATCGTCCTCAGTTAAGAAAGATAAAATCGTCGGAGATAAGGTATGTTACGGTGCTGCTCAACATTTTATACTTAAAATTAATACTACAGCATTACATGATGTTATTAGCATCATTAAAAAAATGTTTCATTCTTACGTTTCGAATGAAACGTGAAAATGTGCCAAAAACCATAAGAGCAAGCCATGTCATAGAAAGCACGCGACTTTCCTATCGAAAGGGAATCAATTAAAAAAATACCATATCAGCATTTCGAAGAAGCTTTTTCTCAATACTGCTAAATGTTTCTAGATGGAGCCACAAAGAAACTATATTTTCATGGTTTCATGATCTTGATGGGATTCCAAGTACTTGCGTGGCTAGATAAGAGGGCATAAATCTATCGTTTACTCCTCAGTAATCGCAGCAATGCGTTTGGTCTGATATGACGTTATCTCCAAGATGGCTACAAGATGGCGACTGGTCTGCAGTCGTTACTGGTGGAGAAGCTTTCAGCGGCTTGTTTTTTTTTTTTTCACTTTTTTATTTTCATATTTCGAAATTTATTAATTAACTAATTATTTATTTATTTATTTATTTATTTATTCAAATGGCTAGCCTTCCGTGCATTTCGTCCCGGTCAAGGGACTCGTCAGAGACCTCTGGTTGGAGTCTTAACTGGCCAAGCAACTGCTTGGAGTCCAATTAAGAACTCGAAACCCGTGGAGACCTCGAGTGCACCGTCTCACGAGAGCATAAGTTGCACGAGATGGTCAAAGTTTTAGCAGTCTGCCCTCGAATCACTTGGGCATTGCCAGCTGCGCTGTAGGCTGGAGGAATCCCTTGTAAATAATCAAATGAATTGTATTGCACTTATTTATTCACTTATGCACTTATACACACCATTTAATGTACCGTAAATTTTGCGATTCTCAATATGCCAATCATTATGCAAAGCATGTGTTAAAACGAAGTGCAATAAATTGCAGATCACAGAAAGCTCAAAATTAACATTCTACCAAAGGAAAAATGAACACTCGATACACTCGAATGCATGTGTGCGGTGCGTGTATTTTGTGTGTTTGCGTTTTTGCGCGCGCTTGTTTGTGTGTGGTCGCGTGTGTGTATTTGTGGTCGCGTATGCGCGTATGTGTGTGTGTGTGTGTGTGGTGTGTGTGTGTGTGTACGTGCGTGCGTGTGCGTGTGTGCTTGGGGATGCGTGTTTGCTTGTTAGGGTTTGCTCACACGCTGGTATTTGTTTCTGTTTTACTTTGACACGAAGTTGAAACACTTCCGTAATGGGAAAGATGAACAAAAAAAAAATATTTTGAATGCTGAGCCTTTAAAATATTTACTCTCTGCGAGCAACCACTTCCTCCTCCCAGAACAAGTTCGAGAGAACATTTAAGTGAGAAGAGGTCAGCTTTATCGACTTGGCAGATGGCAACTTAGAGCAGGTCGTTGCTTTCTCCTGAGGCCTGACGTCACTTGCTACCTTCTCCACTTGCGTAACAGCTTTTGAAATGCGCTTTCAGCTTGGCTTAACATAACATTCTATTTCTAGGATTAAGAGAAAGATTAGAGGATGCACTCCAATCTGCTTGTCAGTGCATCGGAGCAAGTTGTAGAGATCAGTCCTTAATCTCTGCTAGCATTTAGTAAACTCTAATACTAATTTCAGCTTCCAAGTAGAGTATTTCGTATTAATTATATAATATCTTATGTTTTTCTTATTTATTATACATCAATTTTATTCAGTGCATTTGGCCTCACCAAACTTCTTTATTATTTTTATAGATAAATTATTTTTTATAGATTAAATCTTATAAAATACTTCAAGCTTCCGAGTAGATTATTTAAAGACGGGGTGTTTTATTAATCCGAGCACACGCCTCGATTAAGTAGGTAAGATCTAGTGATTTTCTGTTCTTTGTGAACACGGATGATCAGCATGATTCGTTCCAGTGGAACGCAAAGGCATTGCCACGCTTGTCAAATGATCGATCGCTTTCCGAAATTAGACCGTTTGTCCATTTTTAATTGCGGTCCGTTTTTAAAAATATTTCGTTGGCATCCGGTCTGGAGGACCACGTCGTTATCGTTGCCATATGCGGTTGAGTCGTGCACCGATGGATCAGTGGTCAAGCATGCCTTGTTGCGTCTTGCCAGGAGAGATACGGGAAATTCAACATCTGTGTAAGGCCCTTGATTCGGTTTCTGTTACGATATTTGTTTCGTCCTGCCCTCCATTTCTCCTGGAGTGCGTCGCAAAGTTAGACCGTTACTTATTCACTCTTGCGCATTGGAGATTTGCGAAATGGAGATTTTCTATGTCTTGTTAACAGTGATTTAATTTTTATGAAGTGGGAATTTGGCGGGACAGTCAAAACCCGTCTCCTAATCATAATTTTTTTCTTGTCACCACACGAGACAAACCGTAGAAGCTGATAAGGCAGGGAATGTAGCAAGTAGCTTATCAGCAGATATTGGTTCGAACCAGCCCTACGCTAATGATTTACAACTTGGGCATCGGGATCATTGAAGGTTGCCTTTCGACGTGCCGTAATAGTCTAATGCTGCCATGTTGGCCCGTTGCGGTTTTGCAAAGCGTGAGAATCAAAGCATTTTCTTGCAGCACACCCCACGAGTCTTCCGTATTGGTAGCCGCCTACTGCGCATGCGCAAAGCAGCTATTTTACCCGCAATTGGTTCTCGTTTTGACTAAGATTAATTTTATACCCGTTTATTGCTTTAGTGTCATAAGAAGCCGCTAGTTCTTGGCGAATGGTTAGGAAGCCTGCTCCTCTATGATTCAAAGATGTCACGATGACGATGATGCTGATGGCATGCCTCTGGATACCTCTGGTATTCCTGTTGTCCGATCTGGAGGGCCACCTTTCAGAAGGCCGGCTCAATAACGGTCGTGAAAAATCACCCAAGAGCTGGAAGGCCCAAGTGGAAAAACACCGTAATAACTTGCTGTTGACCAAAATTCTCAATGCTAGGAAACGGAATGCAACCTGCATGGGTTCGTATTGTCGATCGCCTTTTGATTGATTGATTTGACTTTGATTGCGATTATGGTCAGGCGCAATTTGCTCAAATTTGATAGGATGTATTTGCTATTGAAAAGCAGGGGTCATAGATTTTACTTTTGATCGGTTCGTGAGTGCGATATATTGGGTTAGATTTATAGGCTATGCTCCGCCTTATAACCAACTAGCTTGCGTTTTACACTCAAATGCACCAAAGCTTTTCTTTGAGCTTCTGCGGTTACCTGGCTTTGCGCTGGGGTTGGCCTCTGAAGGTCTCTGCCACTTGAAAGCCTAACTCATCAGATGAGCCATCAAGTGAGAGAGTTTGCCTTATTGAACGTCAGATTGCAGCAGACTTGCCGAGCACTTAGCCCTGCAAATTTTTTCCGTTCTGCAGCGTACCTTTTCCGTGCTTTAAGTACAAACGTTTTGCAGAAGTTCTTTGCAAATAGCGCAAGTTCTTGATGTGGTCGATAATTCAGTAGCCATGGATTTTCTCTCTCCCTCGCCATTTTAGTAAGGCTTAATTCTTAGTACTATTTATTGTTTTGTATTATTATTATTACTAGCATCATCATTATTATTAATATTATATGATTGTTATATTTGTATTATTGTGAAGTTTAAAAAAATTATTTTTATTACTTTTATTATTATTTTTTTATTATTATTATTTATTGTTATTGTTTTGCTTGTACTTTCCATCCTGTAAGTTTTTCAATTATTATTTTTTTGATTGTAATTTACAATATTTAACTCCTTTTATTTTTTTTTTTCAAATTATGGGCTGTATTGCTATTAGTTATTTGTTCGTGCAGTTAGTTTTATAGAGCTAAATGTCCAAAATAGAGAAGCTTTGCGTGCTCGTAGCAAGCTCTAAACGTTTAGCTTCTCCGAACTTTAATATTCATTCATTCTTGCGAGGTTTCTTAAGTAATTTCCAGGTGACTGAAACAACTGAGCTGGTAGTTAACTAAGAAGGCTGTGGTTAACCAAGAATGTTGTTTCGTCAAAATGACATCATTGTTTGGTTAACGAAGAATTCGGTTTAAATAATTAAGCTTTTGTTCATCGAGACCATCATTAATGGTCTACGACTTCTTTTGACGCCAATTTTGAAAAATTCAGATCGAAAGCAACTACACTTGCAATTACCATTTACAGGTCGGAAATTTAAGACCTCTTTCCTTGTACTTCTCACGATGGTCTCCTTGCACACCCTTTTATTTCCATTATCGCCCTGCCGTCTTCATTGATGAAAACTGCCTGATATTTCGGAAGACTAGAAAATGAATTTCAGGAGACTAAAATGCACGAAGATTCCGCCGCATAGATAAATGTGTTGCACTAGCGGTTCTGCTTGTGAAGCTGGTGCGGGCGTAATGACGTAAGGACGAGGTAAGAAAGAACCACTTTATCACGGTTTGGTCCTCAGACGTACCAATACGAATCACTCACCCAGACATCCACGCACACCACGATACGTCGGTAAAGACTAGCAGCACCAATCACCGTGGGAATCAAACATCTTTGTTGACGCGATGAGCCAGGTAGACTGCATGCGTGATGGCAGAACTCCAGCGTTATCGCTGAAGTTGGTGTAGAACTTGACGCTTGAACTTAAGTCTCGTCACGAATTTCCAAAAAGGCATGTCTGATACACTCCTTGTGTTGGCTACACTATAAACGAGAAGTTCAAGGCTCTTGATACCTCTGCTTGCTGTTACATATATATACATATACATGTATATATATGTATATATATATATATATATATATATATATATATATATATATATATATATACATTGTGTTACGGTTTTGCGGTTTTGCGGTTTTGCTTTGTCTGAACTGCACTTATAAGCCGCCATATTGATCTTCTGGATTGGGACCAATCAAGGGTTTAGGAGCAAACGGTACCTTTACGGTAGAATCATTTGCGAAAGGTGTAAAAAATAGCATTTCTAATTCTAAGATATCATGCGCTGGCCTAGCTAGGGGTTGTGTGTGTGTGTGCGTGTGTGTGTGTGTGTCTGTGTGTGTGCGTGTATTTGTTTTGTGACGCATACTAGCATGACAAACATTTTGTAAACTTGGAGGTTACCGCAACGGCTAAAAAAACGGCCGCATTTTTTTAAATGAGATTCCTCCGGTATTGGTTCTTGCTAGTCGATCGACTTGGCACGCCAGAGTATAGCCAGTAATTAGAGGCGTCATCGCCTAATTAATTGAGAAACCGCGTTGAGCTTCAGATGCTCCGACTGAAGGGATTTATGTGGCGTTTTCAAAGATCTTGGCATTGTGACTTCGGGGGTAATGCCACTTGCGGCAACTCTCCTAGCAGTTATTGTTTTGCTGCCGTAACTGCGAGATTTTCCTTAATTTGATGTCAACATACTCCCGCTTCGAAACCTGAAGTTGCTGCAGCTCTCTGCTTGTTAATCTTGCAAGACCATCGTAAAGTACAACTTTGAAACTTTCAGCAACTAATACCAGAAGCATTTCCAAACCCCGCATATCTAATACGACTTAAGAAATAATGCATCTAGATATAAGCGAATATTCCTCTATTGATACACAACTCTATGATAAGTTGCAAACTTGTTCGTAGTACTAGCGTAAAGATGGGTTAGGGCTTACCCTCCTTGATCAGTAAAAGAGTCACGAGGACAAAATGGGTCCGGCCACTCGAGCTGATAGTCCTGTGCTACTTTCTGCCCCTCCCCGCCACACCCAATAAACTCAGTTCTGAAATCTTGACGCATGATAACTTTTAAGCAAGCCTGGGCCTGAACGCAGTAACACATATTTTAGAGTCCTGTATTTTTGATTGAGGCATCCTCGGTGAGAATAAGCACATCATATCCAAGAGTTGTTGCGAACAAGAACCCACTTTTAAGATGACGGTTTTTATATCGTAGTTCTTGCATGTTCATTCCGTCGAAGAAACGTAGATAGAAAGGGTAGTGTTGTTTAGTGTAGCCCGTTGACAAGAGATCTGGCGCGAGAGAGACATGTTCGAACGTGGAGCGTCTTGTTAATTATGTAGCATTTGCTCATGTGCTGTACTCTTCGCGCCTACCACTAAACTCATCATAAATCTTCGCCGTATCTCTCAAAGATCCAGATTTAGACCTGGTCGGATATTTTTCTAAGGTAGTTTTCCTTGCTCGTTTACAGACGGCTCGGACGCTATGTACTATCTAAGCCGGCATTGGGAGTCGACCAATTGGATCGTCCATCTTCAAGCCGGGGGCAGTTGCATTACCATGGAAGAATGCAGAGATCGTGCACAAGGCCCACTCGGATCGTCCATGCTTCTAGATCAACGCATTACAGGAGAGTCCGTCCTCTCAGATGATGCGGCGGTCAATCCTACCTTTCACCGCTGGAACAAAGTGGTCATACCGTATTGTTCCGGAGACGTATTTGTCGGTCGACAAACGAAGAGGAACCACCCTTACCGGATACCCATGTTAGGACACTACATTCTTGTTGCTGTCATAGAAGATTTGATCGCAATTTTCGGTGTTAATTCTGTATTTACGCAGGTAGGTGCCCAGCCAGAGAAGTTATTTCAGGGGCTAGTCAATGTACAGTTGCTGTTGTTATTGTTAGTGCCTGTTGGTGGATGTTGGTTCAGCCTCTCAACCAATGTTAGAAGCTAACGTGCTTGTTACGTGCCTTCAAAGGGAGGCTTGGACGACTAGTCGATGCTCCAACGATCGTGAAACTGTCATCCCACTGTCCCTTGTTACCAAGAGACACTAAGACCTTTCCAGTCGCAACACAGCCTTAAAAAAATTGTCACATACCCTGCTTGCCCACCGACCGCCGCGCGAGGCTCTTCTAAGTGGTCAATGTAAAGTTACTATTTGAGATCAGGTAGTACAAATTTCATTCGGAGTGTGGTGCCTTTAAGTGCTTTAAAGTGCTTTGAATGGCAAGCGTCTAAGGTCGGGCTTTAAAATAGCGACGGTGCGAAATTAACGCGGAGATCTTTTCTCGTTATTTCGCTAACTTCGTTATCTCGTTCCTTGCTTAGCAAGGAACTAGTATTTACAAAACGATAGGCGCCGTCAGGTTACCGAGTGAATGTACCTCGATTTGACATGTAACGTCAGATCGTTCTATGTGCTACTCCACATAGGGCTGATCTCGAGACTTGGCTTTCAGGCTTTGCACGCATATGAGATCGATTTGAGAGGATTTTGCTGCTCAGCAAGGTTGATTGTCAACTTGAAGCGTGCGTTCAGCATTTGACGCACTGCCTGCTACATGGAATAAGCAAAATTTTGGTTGAATTCAAGCCGTAGTGACAAGTAAGAAAATTTGTCCATTCTGATGGGTAAGCGCTTTCCAAATATAACCATCATATAAACATTAAAAAATGATCATCGCTTTCAGGATTCTCCTTTTCACACGTCCATACGGAGACACCGACCAAGCATCAAAATCAAAGTTCATTCAGGATTAAAATTTTCGTAGCTTAAACCTGCTCGTTTAGCTAAACATTTACAAAACCCATCATGACCTTACGGTTTAGCTGCGACGATAAAAGTTTAAGTTTTGCAGGCATGTTAAGACCGTGTAATGGCTAACCGAACAACCGCTCGCTGCATCCAAACTACTAATAACTATGACACCAAAACTCAGGATCCGTGTTTATCTCGACGCCTTACTATTTGAATGCGTAGATTAGAGATCACCTGTCTCGTCATTTTTGTAAAGCTTTGCTCAAAGCGCCATTTTATTGTAACATTTATATGACAACGTTGACCGCTACGGTTGGTTGTTACTGACTTGGAGAAGGAGAACGAGTGAATAGCAAAACGATGCGAACTAACGCAAATTTCGATTTCAGTCACGGTTCGTGATGGTCTGCTTGCGTTTGTTTAGATATTATTTGGGGGCACATCTGCTGGTGGTATTGGCGTCCTAGCCAACATCGATCATGTTCAGAAAATGGTTTTCCCGGCAAAGGTCAGGGGCTACAATGATGGTGGATGGTTCACGTTGTTTCCGAACTACGGAGAAAACTACCGTGAAGGCTTCGCAAGTCAAGGCTTGCCAAAGTTCTTTGATGTCTTGACAGAGGTTAGCTCATCTTTGATCACTGCTCGATAAATTATTTAAATAATTAAAATATTTTTAAATATAAATAATAATATTTAAAATTTTATATTTAATATTTAATATTTAATATATTATTATATATTTATAATATTATATATTTATAATATTTATATATTTATAATATTATATATTTATAATATATAATATATTATTATATATTTAATATTTAATATTTAAATTTAATATATCAAAAATAATATTAAATATAAAATAAATAATTAAAATATTTTTTTACTTTATCCGTGACGGGGTTGTTTTTTTTTGGGGGGGGGGACAAAAAACAACAACAAATCGTTACAGTTTTGGGATTCTTGTCTTCAGTACGTGTAAGGCCGCGATAATGGAGCTTTTCAAGAAGCTTCTTTCTTCAAGAAACCGCAATGATGGAATTCAAGATAAAAGTAATTTGCAAACAGGGCGACCTTCTCTTCGCTGCCTGATCAAGGTTCGTTGCAGACGGTGTTAGTAATGGGTCCCTGTAGGAAAAGTGCTCAAATGTTTGTACGCGAGTTTTGCGCCAAACGCTTGTCTTAGATAGCTCTATATTCAGAGGACTGTATATGTGTGTGAAACGCAGCAACGAACGACGTCAGGTGTGAGTGAGTGATTCCAAGCAAAC
>QQSS02233412.1:0-10132 GCA_003687565.2 Craspedacusta sowerbii | reverse complement strand
CACTGCTATCGTATGAACTAGGGATGCTCCTTAGAATAAAAGCAACTTAGAGGGTCACCATTAATTCTCCTTTAAGGAGAAAATGGATTTCATCCGACTTCACTATGGAATGTAAACTTGTGATTCGCACTTTCACCATCGTCAGTGACCCGTCTAGAATGATCGCAGTGTTCGCCAGATGATTTAAAGCCGTAGACATCCGATTGCTTTCCTTGAAACACTGATTTACTATCGGAGAGCGGTCGTCACGGGGCTTCAGGGTGAGCGTTATGTGGTCATTAACGGCAATTTCCCAAGAATATTGCATCCAATCGAGCTTGAAACGAGAAATTGCTCGTAATTCAAATTCCTCTTCTCTTTGAATTTCATATTTGCGTAGATGAGGCCATCAAAGGTGAACTGGTTTCCAGTGAAGCTTATTCCCTTTCTATCGCAATATTGTAGCGTTGGTTTACATGGCAAATTGCTATACTCGATTCTTTTTAGAATCCTGGCTTGGGATCCAGAGTCATGGAGCAACTCTAATTTTCGGCCGCACAGTTCAATAGGAGCGATAAAGCGACTAGAAATCGATGTTCGTTTGGCGGCTTCCTGAGCTAGAGAACGTCGGTTGGTCTTGATGTTTCCTTTTCCTAAATCTTGGCAATAAGTCCCTTTTCTTTGCAGACGAAGCATGTCTTTAGTTCAAAACAATCGGTCCTTTGCTGTCCAACCCGATGCCAATATGCGCAGTGAAGATGAGGGCGGGGCCGGCGCTTGCGCTCTTCGCGACATTGCCCCAGCGCATCGACTTTCGTCATCAATACTTCCATCATGGTCTCCAGTCTATCAATTCGATTCCTATCCGAATTGTTTGGTGGCTTCGAGGACGCAAACTTTCTAGTCACCTATGGGTTGTCTGTCATCTTTGAAGCATCAAGTTCCAAAATGACCTCTAAATTTTTTGCTCCTGCTAATTGCAAAAGATGTGCATGATCACGAATTTCTTCATCTAATGCGAGATGTTGTATTCAATCGCGATCGCATCACTGCTTCCTCGGAGACCTTATAAATTTCCTTTATGGTCGTGGGCAGTTCATTCGCCAAAAAGTTAATGTTCGAAGAAGCAATTCATCCTCCTTTATGGGGGGGGGGGGGGGGGGTCAAACTGTTCGCGGCGCGCGCGCGCGCTTAAATATCTAAAATTAGAACAGAGGCTTTCCTATAGAGAGGGCCACACTGCGCGCGTGAAAATCGTGTCTCACCGCATCTCGCCGCGAGCGATAAGAAAATATTTTTTTTTAATTGGCAGCGTGGCCAATTATGGCAGCAACCAATCGCTACTCAAATTTGAGCACAAGTGACCAAAACAAGAATATTTCTTCTTAAGTGCGGTAGTTTCGCTCCATAGCTGATAACGACGTAAAAAATCATGACTCAGCCAAACTGTGTCGTTTCTTGCTGAACTATTGTTCATTCGTCCCGGAGACTAAGCGCAATGTTATTAAGGTCCCGAAAGTATATACTTTTTACAATGACGAAACTATTAAAAGATTAATTTACATCAGAAGGTATAAATTGGTGCGTGCACCACAAACCCAAAGAGCTTTTAGGTTGAGCGAGAAAGGCATGGACGAAGAACGATTTGCAGAAGCTGTCCGCCAGCACCAATGTCTGTACAATATGGCGCTTTCATCGTGCAGAAATCGGGAAAGTCAAGAGAGGGTATGGAAGGATGTAGCTTCAAAGATTGGGCAAGCAGGTGGGAGTAAATTTTCTTTGGGGTGATAAATTCTACAGATCCGAAAAAAAAAAATTGCTTCTGTTTCGAAATAGTATCATGAATCCAAAAACTTCTTCTTTTCCTCTGTTTTCTTCTAGCGCACAAGGCAAGCAGAAACAATTCTTCCTCCTTATCGGCCGTTCGCGAGCGGAGCTCAAAGCTAATGAGACAGGCGATTTTTCCGCGCGCAGTGAGACCCCCCCCCTTGACCCTTTACGGTCCCTAAGGTACCCCGATTTATCGAGGACCTTGCAGACAAACATGGCGACCAGCGACGCGGACCTTTCTGACTGGGACGACGTATTGTGTGCTGAACCCGAAAAAGATTTTGCCAAAAGCAAAGACGCCAAGAAACCCCAAGATTCTTTGGGAGATGAGGATGATGATGACGGATGGGGTGATGCAGTTTCTATCGAAGTTGTTGAGAATTATTGCTCCACTCTCATGAAGCAAATGGAAGTTTTCCGTAAAGGAAATGTGTTGTGTAATGCTGTTATTGTAGTAGATGATCGTGAACTTCCAGTGCATAAGAGCATATTGTCTGCTGTTAGCCCATTTTTTAAGAACATCTTTTCAAGGGGAGCAAACCTGGAAGGAAACCGAATAACTCTTCGAAATCTCACTGGTCAAATAATGGATGACATTTTGCATTTCTCATATACTGGGGAGGTCTGCATTCACGATGGCAATGTGCGCCAGCTTGTTGCTACTGCAAACTTCTTGCAGCTTCAAAGCCTTAAAGACATGGCTGTAAAATATTTAGAAAGAAAGCTAAGTCCTGCAAGTGCCGTCGAAATTTTGATCCTTGCAGATAAACATGACTGCCAAAGCTTGACTCAATCTGCTGAAAGAATTATTTCTGAGAACTTTGTTGTTGTTTCTAAAACTGATAGTTTTAAGAAGTTGAAGGTGGAGACGCTTCTTAAACTTATCAAGAGTGAGGACATTCGTGTAATGAAAGAAGAAGAGGTTTTTGAAGCAGTAATGGCCTGGATTAAGTCAGATTTTGGAGATAAGTTAGAGAAAGAAAAGCGACTTCCAGATCTCCTTGCAGAAGTTCGCTTGCCGCTTATCTCACCCTCATACTTGGCTGATATTATTGAGAAAGATGACCTTGTCAGACGGAGCACGCTTTGCCAGGATATGATCAGGGAATGTAAAAACTATTATTTACCTATAGCTGATCACATTTTAGTTGAAAATCACCTATGTCAGCCAAGAAAGTTTATGGGTGTTGTTTGGGGAATTATGTCTGCTGGTGGGTGGCAAGAGGAACGAGCAACAAAGGATGTCTACGCATTTATATCGGCCAGCTTTAAATGGTTTCCTTTGACACCACTACCTGAGGCACGATATTGCCATGGCACTGTTTCATGTGATGGTTTTGTTTACGTTCTTGGTGGTAGAGATGCATCTACGAAGCTAAGCCGAACTGTAACTAGATTTGATCCTTCTGGTAATAAATGGCAAAGCGTTGCTGCTCTACCAGTAGATGTTGCATCCATGGGTGTTGTAGTCTATGATGGCCAGATATATGTTGTAGGAGGACTGGCGGCATGGGGTTCGTTGGACATTGTTTTGAGATACAGTGCCAGAAAAAATATGTGGCAGCCAGTAACAAATTTAAATGTTGCCAGAGGAGCACTGTGCCTAGTCTGTGATGACCATCTGCTATATGCAATTGGAGGATTGCTAAAAAGTGGTACCGGTGTTAAGGCGAGCTGGGAACACTTGAGTTCAATGGAAGTTTACCAAAGAGAGTCCAACAAATGGGAGTTTAGCGCACCTATGTTATCAGCTCGTGCGCATGCGTCAGCTGTTTACATTAACCAGCAAATATATGTAATTGGAGGTCAAAGTGAGCTTCTAGGTGCCTGTAAGGGGATGGATATATTCAGGACGGTAACCAAGGATTGGATAACTGTTCCCTACATGGGTGTGCCACGCTCCATGAGTGGTATTGCAATGAGTGAAGGTAAATTCTACCTTGTGGGAGGTCAAACTCAAGACGGAAACGCAGTTAATACATTTGAAACATATGATACGACGAAAGATAGATGGGCTAAAATTGCATCATTGCCACAGGCAAATTCTGCAATCCAGTGCTGCACTTTTCAGTTAAGGCTGGCTGTATTGCAAGGTCTTTCTACATCCATGTCAGAATGAAGCATGAAAGTTGTTGTTGTTGTTGTTGCTTTTTATGTGCACTGTATGATGTAATGGGATTAATATATCAAGTAAGGTTACTGGTAGTTGCTATTTGTTTTGTTTTTGCAAGTATATGTGTTTGCTCTGGCAGCCACATGGCGCTGTATCTACCCTTGTATTCATTATGTTGATGCTAACTTTTGGATGATTTTTTTTTCAGTTTTTTGGTTTTTGTTTTGTCAAAAACATTGTCTTATGATCGTGGCAGCTTAAGGACCTCCTATTATTAGTTTCTATTTTCCTTACATTGCACAAAGCACTCGCTCAGTAGATGCCTCTTTCTCACAGTTTCATATGCTCCTTTTATGCAACTAGTCTTGTTATATTTAGATCAAGCTAATTTCTCGTTGAAAATGCTTTTCTTATGGTCAACAATGCTTCTATCTGCATCATTTTGTATTTGTGTTCTAATTTCTGTTAGCTACTTTCTTTATAGAAACTATATTTTAAACTTATTTTATAATTTATCCCTAATTGTGATTTTTCTGAGCCTTTTAATATATGAGGCATGTGTGTGTTTCCTGAAATAAATGTTCCATAATATGGTTTAGAAGCTCATATTCTTATTTGTTAACTCTCATTTCACTTATTTTAAAACGCTAATCTTTACTGAAGTATGCTTTATGTAAATTTGCCCAAGTCAGGACTAAGAACTTCTTTGCTGATTAGGTCAGAACTTCTGATTTATTTTACGAATTTATTATACGAATTGATTTATGTGCGGTTTGTGCCGGTATCTCCTAAGATGTTCGGATATTTAAGTGTTCTTAATAGATTCCTGTGTAGCCTGGTCTTGGAATTGCGTTATGTTTTTCCTGTTTTTGCTTTATTTGCTGTTCGTGTCGTCCGTTTGTTGTAAGTTGTCTCTCCGGTGCTCGTAGAGACAAGTTCAAGATAGTTCGGTTAAATAGCCTCTACTTGAAAATAGCACGCGTAATCTTTTAGACTCAGAAATGTATGTCTCCTGCGGATTTGCATTTTCGCATTACCGGTTAGTATTTAGAGTTGCCTCTACAGTTTGCAAGCGAATTTTAGCTGATGTTCTCGGCTTAGTAGTTTCTTGGTGGCTTTAAAAACCAAATGCACTTGGGATTTTCTTTTTATTGACGGATTTCGTTGAACTATCGTTGTTTCCCCGAAAAGCTCGTGGTATATGTTTTATATTAAAAGCTCAGAATTTTCTTTTTTGAGATCCATGCTGACTAGGCTGATGTTATTGAAAAAGATGGCCTTGTCAGCAGGAGCACGCTGTGTCAGGATATGATCAGGTAAAGATTATTGCTTACCTATAGCTGATCACTTATTCTTATTTGTTAACTCTCACCTTAAAAAGCTGATCTTTACTGAAGAAGACTTTATGTATATTTATGAGCTCAAGACTAATAACTTCTTCGTTGATTAGGTCGGAACTTCTGATTTAATTTATTATACGAATTGATTTATGTGTGGTATGTGCCAGTATCTGCTTAGATTTTCTGATATTTACATGTTATTGATAGAGTCCTGTGTAGCCTGGTCTTGGAATCGCGTAATTTTTTTTTTCTTTTTTTGCTTTATTTGCTGTTCTTGTCGTCCGTTTGTTGTAAGTTGTCTCTCGGGTGCTCGTAAACACAAGTTCAAGAGCGTTCCGTCATATAGCCTGTGAAGTAACATGTGATTTTGTTAAGCTATCGTTGTTTCCCCGAAAAGCTTGTGGTATATTTTTTATATTAAAAGGTCAGGAATTTTCTTTTGTGAGATCCATGCTGACCTCTATGTTTTGTAAGCGAGCCGTGGTTGGACTATGAAAGGGATACTCCGCACTTGCCGGACGAAGTAAGTGTCCTTCGTTGCGTCTCATTTTTCGATGATTTTACTAATTCAACTTGCGTCTGCCCTTGAGGTATTTCGTCGTCTTTTGCCAAATTCATCCTTCGGAGACGCTGTACGCATGGCGCAATATTTTTCCCTTTTTCCTGCTCGAATTACTTGCTCGCTCAAATGGAATCTGCGCGGGGCAGTTAATGCTTGGTTCAAACGTCGCACTTCTGCCCCCTCGAACTCAAGAGTTTAATTCGACGCGGCAGAAGTGCGACGTTTGAATCGGCTCAGTGCGACCGTTTAATTACGTGCGGCAATTATTTCGAGCTCGGCAGAGCTTGCCGATCTATCCGACTGTAGTGCGACTCCGTTTCAAACGTCGCACTTCTGCCGCCTCGAACTCAATAGTTTAGTTCGACGCGGCAGAAGTGCGAGCATAACTCCCACTGGTATGTCCGCGAACGTCGTTACTTTCATTTGAATGCCGGCGCATAACATTGGGAAACTCTGGCAAACGCGTAGGGTGCGAGGACAATAGAAACGGATGAGAAACGCTTGGGATGGATTGAGTTTATCTTTTACGCTAGACGCGTTGGCAAGATGGCGGTGGGTCCCTTCGCGCCAATTAGGCATAAGAATATAACCCTCCCCCTTAATTAGACGAGCGACTACGCGTAGAAGTATGAACTGGACATTATTCGTCATATGCGGCTATGTACGCCTTAATTAGAATTAGATTTCATTTGAAGGGTTAAAATATCTCCTTTTGCACTTTAGAACAAAAAAGACAGTCACAGTTTACGGGAATCAACGTTTTCATAGGAAGTTATCAGCGGTCTTAAACATTAACGAAATTCACCTCTCACCCGTCGATGCGTCGGCAATGCCTGTACTACTTGCGTGCCTTGCCGTTTGTTGACAAGACGTTGTGCATTGTTATGTTTATGGCGCTTGTGCTAAATTTGTAGGTGTAGTAATATCTATTAGCACGTCTTGTACGTAATGAGATGTAAGGGTTGTTAGTTGGGACGAACATTCATCGCCATGCTAAGCTGGCTGCTTGCCAGGATCATGTGAATGACAGATGCTTTTAGTCAGCTTCGACGGATGCGCAGTGGGGCTATTTTACTTAGCAGTTTGGATCGTGCTCCCTATAAGACGGTATTTTTTTTTTGTTGTTGTTGCAATTCCCTTAAAGTCATGTATGATCGAAGCCAGATGAGATCAATAGTGGTTCGTCGCATCATAAAACATGTATCAGTCTAAATGTAAAAGCCAGAACCTAATCAGTCAGCCAATCTAAATAAAAGGTCCGTGTATGATCTATTTCCATCTCCTTGGCAATAACACTGCCGTACTTACATTTAGTAACAAAACGAAAGCATTTCCTTTCCACCATAGGCCAAGAGATTTCTTTTCGTCAGATTCATCTAAGCTGGTTAGGGCATCTCTGAGATCAGCGTTGGAGGGGCACGAGTCTAATTCACAAAAATCTTCGCACTTGGGACATACCAGGGTGCCGTTGATAGTCCAGCCGTCCATCGTGTCTTTAATGTGCAAAAGTTTGCCTTGGAACTGGCAAGGATAGATCTTTTTTCCTACACTCAGAATAAGCCCTTGCTCTGAGCACATGTAGTGATAGCAGCCACTTCCCCAATCAAGCATGGTTCTTGTAAGAAGTCCTTTGTGAGCTGTCCAGTGCCCACCGTGTTCCACGCACCTGGCGCCTGGTGCGTACTCTTCGAGTGCAAAGTTCTTGTCCTTTTCTGGAGAGTTCTCTCGTATAGCGCATGTCGTACCGCGGTGATGCCCGCTTTCCTCCGTAAGAGTGAACTTCTGATAAAATGGACAAAAGTCTGCAAGCTCAACAGCTCCTCCGTATGTATAAATATCTGTAACTGGAACTTGGCCGAGGCGATCGAAATACTGAAACTCTTTAGGAAGATTTGAGGTGTACTTGACCAAGTTGCATAGCGCTAGCGACAGCTTCGAGTGCGTGCACCGCATGTGAAGGGGAGACTGTTTCAAGGTCGCACAAAACGGGCTGGTAGTCTTGCCTTGCTGGATTCTGTCGGCAATCCAGGCCCTGCAATTGTTTTTTGCAAACAAGCAACCCAGGTCCTTGCCCCAGTCCAGTTCTTCAGCCATATCGTAGTTAGCTTTATACCAGCCCGTATCTTCCATGAGCGCGAGGGTGATTCTTGAAAACACTGGGTGTTGAGTATAGGTTCCCGTCATGGCCTCATTTTCGAAGGCTCGCTTCTCCCAGTGCGTCAATGCGGTTCCTTCCCCCCCTTGATTCTCCAACTCGGCACCTTCGAGGTCTTGGCACTGAAAATGTCTGCGAACTTCCCGGCGAACATTAGGAGTGACAACCAGCTGGACCTTATGATCGACGTACCCGCCCGAAATACTCCAGTCTTTTCGAATTACGGATTTCACGACGTTCTCACTCCATTCATACAAGCGCGTGTATTCGTTATAGTGTGGAAGCCCGTTCTCACTGCGTGGACTCATCGGGACTCCACTTTCATCTCTGTAGAAGGCGAATAAGCCGACGCTGAATCCCAAAGCGTGAAAAATTTCGTGCTTAACTGTCGAGAGTAAGCTTTCGAATCCTTGCGCTGAGGTATCTATCTTGGTGGGACAGAGGTTTGCAAAGCCCGCAACGGGTCTGTTGAGAGCATGCTCTTGTTGACAATATGACGCATATGCAACTATATTTGACTCGAAGCAATGGTCTGTTTGGATTGAAGACACAAACAACATGAAATCTGTCATTCGAGACTGTTTTGAGCCCAAAAGGCCGTTCACCGTGGTTTTGCAATTCAGCCCGTGCTCATTGCAAGTCCGACAATCGTCAAGAAATGAATCAGGAACCCGAACAGGTCCGCATACTGTCGGTACACATGCATGCTTGCAAAACTGCAAGTGACCTGCATTCATGCCAGTAGAGTCTTTGAGAAAGAATGAGTTATCTTTGCAAGATCTTTGAAGTTTGATAGGCTCGTCCGTATGGCGAACGAGTAAGGTTTCGTGAAAGTAATTCACGGCAGAGGGAATAAGTTTTTGCTTCACAAGCAGCTGCTTTTCCGATGACAAGATGTTAACACTGGCGTCGTAAACAACTTTGAATCGAAGCTGCTCCGTTTTCGGCTTCATGGCCATCTCATTGTGGTGTCCGATGTGCACGTTGTGTACCACATCATGGAGCTGAGGTATCCAGTGAGCTGACGCAAGTCCAAACAGGATCAGAAATTCGCATGCTTGCCATCCGATCTCTTTGGCCGGTAGCATCCTTTCGACAAAAGCAAACAAACTACTCTCGCGAAATCTTCTTTATCCTCTTGCAAACGACTCAGGGAACCGTTGTCGTCCTTCTACGAGTTATTTTTGAACCGGACGCTTAGCATCTCCAGGCCTAAAACCATAAGAGCGATTCGCTTACGACAGCAAAATTTACTCTTAAGAAGAATAGTCGAATAGGTGCTGCTCTGATGCCTTACATGCCAGCACGTTTCCCTTGATGGGCCAGCTCAAGGTTGAAAAAACAAGAAATACTAATCAGACGAAGATGCTTCGTGTCTTCTATTTTTCAACGCCATTAACAAGGACGTCTTCGTTTGCGGCTTATTGCACGGTGACATGTGCTCAATGTAATTCAGCATCAAATACTATAAAGACGGTATCCGAGAACTCTACAACTCAAGGTAGCGCCAAGAAGCACTTGTTAACAAGTTGCTTACGTTGATTGAAGGTCTACTGTCCAACTTTCTCAAATACCTGTCTCCACGAAGCCATCAAGGAAGAGGAATATTACAGCATTTGTAGCTTCACATCAACACTTCCTACCCATGACAATTATGCAGCCAATGCGATAGTAACGAGTTGCACATTTAGCAAGTTTTAAGCACAAGCACGTGTATCCCATACAGCGCTATTCGGTTTGGGCGTCCAAAACTCATGCCGATGAAGAGCGGAAGAGTCGCCACCTCACTCAGGCAACGCTCGACGGGATGCTGATTGAGATCAATTTAGCGAGGCTGGATTACATTCCTATGCTAATTTTTACACACCTGTGTGAGCAGGGCGATGCCAAACGCCAAACAAAACTTACCCAAGTAGACGTTCCAAGCAAATGTGTGTCAGCATGGTTCTAGTCACAGAAAGCGCTTGTCATGATAGCCATATCGATAGCAGTGACGTGAGGACGAACTAAGACTAACGCATACATCGTAGCTATATTAATACTTCTACACGTTCACGTTTCCTTACATAGACATGAATGCATACATACATACATGCATGCATGCATACATACATACATACATACATACATACATACATACATACATACATACA
>QQSS02233401.1:0-10132 GCA_003687565.2 Craspedacusta sowerbii | reverse complement strand
CCCTCCCCCCACACACACACACACACACACACACACACACACACACACACACACACACACACACACACACACACACAGAGCAACTGCTTGGTCTCCGTCGCAGATTCACATCTCTAGGCAGCAGCCTGAAATCGCAGACCTAAGAAAAATTGAAGGACTGGGCATAACTCTCGCACACAAGACATGGGCAATTTTTCCACGCTCGCGATTCCCATTAAACAGAAATTATGAAACTAATCGCATTGTCATTTTCACACTAAAGTTATAGTTACTCGTCCTAGAGATAAGGGAAGCGGTATTGTTGTTCTGAATCGTGAAGACTACGTCATGAGAGTCAGCGAAATTCTGAGCGATCCTACAATGTTAAGGAAACTAATTGTGGATCCTACCAGAAAACGGGACACGGTGTTCCAGCGATATTTAAGAACTTTAAAACACACTAATTTTTTGAGCGATGAAATTTATAGTGCGTTTATGCTTGTGGTTCTATTCCAGCGCATACGTATGGGCTACCTAAAATGCACAAAACATTTACTTCTACTCCGTCTTTCCGCACCATTATTTCGTTGTGTTCCACCTACAACTATCATTCAGCCCAATTCTTATCTGATCTTCTTTCTCCTTCTATTCATCGTCGCTGTATTAGACACGCAATTAAGGATTCGTTTTCTTTTGTTAAAAAAAAATAACCATTTGAGTGCTGGTTTCGTTTGATGTTTGTAACTTGTTGATTAATACTCCTTTACAGGAGACTATTAATATTGCACTTAATCCTATCCATGACCAGTATCCGCTGTAAAAATTAGTAAGTCGCAGCTCACAAGGTGTTTTTGATTGACATAACTCACCCACATTTTAACTTTAATGGTTCCTTTATGACCAATTTGATGGTGTTGCCATGGGTTCCCACTTGGTCATGTCCTTGCTAACATTTTCATGGGTTGCAAGAGCGTGGGTGGTTAAGTAACTGTGTTGTTTCAGTGCCTATATTCTATCGTCGATATGCTGATGACATATTTGCTTGTTCAACACGACATGTGACGTTACGTCTTTTTTGGACTACATGAGCACAAGACATCCGAACATTCAATTCACGTTGGAACATGGGGTGGCTCGAAAAACTGCCGATTTTGGATGTCTTAGTTGACCGCTGAAGTGGTAAGAACTTCTTCACATCTATTTTTCGTAAGAAAACATTTAAGGGCTTAGAATAAATTTTAATAGCTACTGTATCAATACCCTTATTGACTGCATATACAAAATTAAAATTTCAAGGCTCGGATCTCACACTGACATTAGTAAGGCTACTGATATTTCAACCAGAAACCAGTTTCCTGAACTCTTGATTAATAGATGTGTTATGTCTTTCCTTTTCTAACAAAAAAATTAGTTGAATGATAAATATGCATTGTAAGGCTGCTAATATTAGAATTATTGTCACCTCATTTAAGATTTCATCATTTGCTTTAGTATGAAGGATCGCCTTCCTAAATGCTTTAGATCCAGTTTTATCTATAAATTTACATTCCAGTTACATTGGAGAAACCTGCAGGCTATTCAACACGGCTCAAAGAGCATTTAGGCAAGGACAAAGCCTCACTTATATGAAAGCATTTGCAGGGAAGAACTTCTCACCTTTGGGAGGCTGACCAAATTCCAGTCTAATGCTAATGCATATGGGTATTCAGGTCAAAATCAAAACATGCTTGTTATAAGCAACATGCTTGAGATTTATCTTCATTTGCTTTGGCTCAACAACAAACAACAACAACAACAACAACAACAACAACAACAACAACAACAAGATCGACATTTTTATTGATAAATTCACATACATTACAATTACAATGCATTTTTCATTTGTCCAAGCAGGTGGTATGTTCTTGAGGTCTATAGCACTGCCTAGCTGTTTAATGCAAAGGCTAAATGGGCTCTGCAGACTTCAATCTTTAATTACAGGCATTAACAATGAAACTGCAGGAACAGTTAAGATAAACATGACTTACCTTCTTCTTCAACAGTGAGTTTCCCAGAATATCTAGCCAATCAGGCTCTGGACTTGACATAGTTCCATCGACAGGAACATCATTGGAAGCTCGGGCTTCTAATATATCCTCGTTTTTGCCTACATCTAAAGTAGACTGATCGGTACGCTCCTGAACTGAGGAGCTAACAGCATTGCCTCCAAGATTATGCTCAAAGACTTCTGATTTAGGGTACTCTTCAGGACTAGCCTCCAACATTTCATTAGCAACAACTATATTATTAATCTCAAAAGCAAGATCGCATGATTTGTCTTCTGCATTAGTATTTGGGAAATCTATTGATTTGTCAGATGTCCCCATCTCACTAGGATCATCATTACTTCTTGGATGCATCCCAAAATTGCTGTGATTCATATCCTCAATATCACTATGGGTCTGAGATGCAGATGTTTGAGCAGTTAAACTATCTACTGTGGGAATATTAGAAGTGTTCACTTGATGACCAGAACCATCGCTAGAGCCAATAGATTCTTCATTTTTAGAATTGCCATGTTCTGAGACAGCAGAGTTTTTGACAGGCAGAAGTTGGGATTTAGATGATAAAGTAAGAACAGGATCAAAAGCTATTTCTGCAGGCGATTCTTCTGCAGACATATCAGATACAACAGGCTCAGTAACGCCAGCCAACTCAGGTAAGGAATAGCCTGCAGGGGCATTTTCTAGATCGGATGGACATTTGATTTCAGAAAGAGCATCAAATACTTCACCAGAAGCCACAACACTGTCAACCTCAGAATCCAGATTATCCTCTAAACTTGGATACAAATCATGAGGTTTGGTAGCTTGCAACTCAATGACATCATAATCTTCCCCCATGCTTGTTCGATGAGAAATTGACTTTGAAGAGTCCAAATCTTCTGTTAAATTATCTAACTCGTCTATGCCGGCATTAACATGGCCATCAGAAGCAGCAGTTTTTGATGTATCAGATACGAAGGCAACATGCTCAAATGAGTCTTTCTTGGTAACAGGTACTTTGGGTCCGGAAGCAAAGGTCCCGCTGTGACTGAAAGTCAATGTTATGAGTTCCTCTTTCTTTTCGCCAGTCATAACAGTTTCATTTGCAAGCAATGTAAGAGTTTTTTGCTTTGCATTAGAATGAAGTAACGGCTCTGTACTTCCATCTTCTTCAGGATGAAGCTGGTTTTTCAAATTCACATCTGGCAATCCATCTTCATCTCTTGATGCTGAATAACTTATAGTGTCTTTTCCATTGAGGAAAACATTGTGCTCTGGTGCATTAAAGGCCAGATCCTGGCTCAGTTTCTTTTCGATCACTGAAATGTCGTTGCCGTTTCCAATTGTATCGTAACCTTTATTATCAGAAGCCATACCTGCACGAAAATTATTGATTAGGAAAATCAACTCTTACAAGTACAGAGAAAATCGGCAAGTTTAAAATACGCAAGATGTTAAACGATCTAAAAATCATAAGCGTGGTTCAAGATAAGCACAAAAGTGCAACATATTTGGTCCGTGGCTGCCCATGGTTGGACACGAATTGCCATGAAGGCTTCGTGTATACGAATTGGTCATCAGCGCCGTTCAGTACACCGGCGAAACACAATGTGCGCTGAACTGTAACGTGCATGGAAAACCCTTTCGGAACATTACATCACAGGTGGCGGGGAAAACCCCGAAACGTCACTTGGCTTCCTTGGTTTCACTGGGTCATAAATTTCTTCTGCAACTTACTGTATTCAGAAATCGTTTGAGAAACCACGGCATGAGCTAGAATACACAAACAGAAAAAAAACACGACATGAAACATTTCAGCATCTTGGAAATGGTTTAATGTTGGTGAGGCGCTAAAGTTCCCTAAAGTTGTAGGGTTGCTGGCTCAATTTATTGATGTAAAATTTGGCATTGACTTCTACAGCTTTTCCTCCAAGGATAATGGCTTCAATTCCTTGTGCGGCTGTCAAAGCTTTGCAGCTGGAGTTGAAAAATATACATAAGGAGCCCATTGAGGGTGTCGTTATTAATTTGCAAGACGAAAAGAATTTATTTGATTGGGACGTTGGTGTGTTTGGACCACCTGGCACCTTATACGAAAGTGGATATTTCAAGGTGAAGGCGAATCATTCAGATGTACCCTCTCTCAAAATATGTCGTAACTGCCAACTTGCCCGTATTCATTAGTAGCGTTTTGTGGGCGTCTCCTGGGTGTTTTTTTTTTTTGACAGCCTTTGTTTGTGTGAAAGAAGAAAGGTATCAACCAGCTCAGAGCTCTTACGTAAAACGAATTTGTGCATGTCATTTATCGGAGCCTTGTAAATGTTTTTTGAGCAATGTCAAGCCTTGAAAGTGCCTGATTTTAATTAGATGGCCAGACAGTTTTTACAATAGCAAAAATTGTGGATTTTTTTTGCAGGTTTTATGAGTTTTCTTGGGGTTCAGGAAGCTAGAGGTTGTGCGTTTAATTTCCAGTATGAAGTTTTGCCATCTTTTGAAAGTAGACTTTCGTTTTCAACAAGGCAGAGTCTAGTTAATGCCCGTCCATTTTTTAAAGCTAATAATGTGATTCATTTGGTCAGTAGAGTTTGCTTTTATCTGATAAATCTGTTTATTTAATGGAAAAATACAGTTTATGTTCAGAATGTTTCTTTTTTCAATTAACAGTTTTTAAACCCATGTATTAAGTATGTTAATATGTGGGACCTAGATGAATCCGAATGCACATAAGCTTTAAATGGACATGTCAGATATTCTCGATGAGCCTATTTCTTGGTATATTAAACATCTAACTGCAGAGCATCACTGTAATTCATATTTTTTGTTTGAATGGATTCCACCTTCTGGCGATAGGAATAAGCTTTCACTTCCAATAAAGCCACCTTTCAGATGGAGTTGCTGCAAATCGAAATTTCAGAATATAAAGTGCATGAATATGTGTATGCGTTCATCTGTGCAATGTGCTTGGCCTCGTGTTTGGTTCTAATTTTTTATTCGTTTGTTTAGGCACGAATATGTTTTCCACGCGACTATCCTTATTCTCCACCTTCATTCAGATTTGTCAGCAAGATGTGGCACCCAAATATCTATGAGGCATGACATTACCTTTTCTTTAAACTGTTTGATTATTTTTTATTTTTCTGTTGGCCTAGTTTTATGGATGTCTGTGCTCACATTTTTGTAATTAAAGTTTTATGCTGGTCTCTGGTGAAAGAAATCGAATAAACCCTCTCAAGCGTGATATGATCTTTTTTGAAATTTATGATTTGTTTTACACTGAAGAATTGATAGAATAGCCCATAACAATTTCTAGGTTCTTACCACATAAGAGGTTATAGATAATATGGGGAGCAATTTGCAATTGGCAGCAGAAGCGGTTAAAACTTAGCTTCTTTGTTCTGCTGGCACAGTCTTAGTGATGGCTTCATAATCTAGATTGTAAAAAAGTTGCATTTGAAAACCCACCGGCTGTTCAAAACCTTTGTTTATTGCTTACTTTTATTTAGTAAGAGGATATTTGTTATGAATTCTTTCTAACATATTGCTAATGTCTTGATTTTTCTTGGAAATTAGAAATCTGAAATGTGAGCTTCGATTGCAATAAGTGTATAAATTTATTCTGTTGAAGGTTAGATATAAAGAATGTCAGTTTAAGTAATATCTGATTGACCTTTTGCTACGATTCGAATGACCTATGAAGTGGCGAGATGTTAAGTTCATGATGTATAGACGATCTTCGTAATCAACCCCTTGTTGGTTCCATATTTGAACAGGATATCAGATTTATTACCTCTTCTAATTTTAAATACTTCTCTATTATCTGCGCTCAATCCTACGTACCGCATATAAAGCGGTTGTTTCAAATAACCAGGCAGCAGCTTACTTCCCATGCTCCTCCCTTTTAAGGAGGTAACAGCCGTGTTTACGTGGTTCTGGTAAGGTTCGGCGCTGTGATAAGCAGTTCTTTTACACCTAGACTAGAGACTATGAAAGGGCGACTCCCATCATTGAGAAATGTTTTCCTCGATTCTTGCAATAGGCTTGTGTCCAAGGTAACAAGGAACCATCTGTCTTGAATATAGTTTTCATTTTCAGAAGACGGTCTGTCCGCTTGCAAATAATGAAAGGCCTTTTAATTTTCAGATTCTCATCTTCATGGTAAGTGCTCTTACTGTTCCTGTGAGCCCGTTTCTATTGGAGGGTTTTAATCGATCACGGGCCATTTGGTTTTATTAGTGAGTGTGTGTTCAAGTTCGTCCTAAAGCAACAGAATACCCTTTTTATGTAGCTCTTCGTTATTATACTACTGCAACAGTGAAAGTTACACTAAACTCAAGAGGCGACTGTTGGGTTTCGTTCAGTCGCTCTCAATCGAGAGAAAACATGAGGCACGGTAGGATTGGCTGAATTAATACTACCATGTTCTTGAATCGACCTTGTCAGATCCTTAGAGTCGTGGAGTGCGTTATTTCGCCACTTTTTGTGAACAATGGCGCGAAGAATACTTGAAGGAGTCTAGAAAACTAATTCGATAAATAAAATTCAACTTAATGTCCCGTTATAGTCAGGAAATAATATTTGATCCTCATTTTCATGCATAGCATCTTATTTTCTATAGCAAATCAACGAATTTGTTTTTGAAGACGATTCATGACTCTTTATTTTTTGTTGCGCAGATAAGGATCAGTGGCGAGTTTGCTTGTGGGTTATTCTTAGATTTGCAAAAGGCGTTTGACACTGTCAACCATAAAATTCTTCTGCATAAACTTGAAACGTATGGAATTCGTGGGGTTTGTCTGTCGTGGTTCTCTTCGTATCTTAATGGACGAAAACAATATGTTGCTGTCGAGGACACAAACTCCTATACTTCTCTTGTTGACAGGAGTACCGCATGGCTCAATTCTGGGTCCCCTATTATTTCTTGTATACATAAATGACCTCATTTGTCTTTCTAGTGGCGTGGCGCAGCATTTTGCGGAAGATACCGCAATAGTTTTTAATGGTTTAGCTATTAAAAAGATGAAATTAATGATGAGTCGCGAGATCTCGAAAAGTGACGATTGGCTATTTGTAAATCGGCTATCGTTAAATACTGCAAAAACTGAGATTATTTTATTCCGTCATGTGAACAAAAGATGTCAAACCAACTTTAATTTGAAAATAAAAAACACGAAAATATTCTAGTCCAACAAAGTAAAATACCTCGGTGTTGTGCTTGATCCGCACCTTTCGTGGAGATGTCACCTCTCTGACCTGTCAAAAAAGCTAACGAGAGCCAATGGATTCCTCTCAAAGATCCGCTACTTTGTAGATACACCGACAATTATATCTTTATATTATAGCCTGTTTCAGTCACATCTGACTTATGGTTGTCTTGCTAAATAATTAGCTTCTCTGGTTATACTAGCCCATTTTATCATAGAACTTCGAACTTATTCTCGCAGCTTATAATATTGAAGCTACAAGATGTAATTAAATTACGTTTATGTTTGTTCATGCATGGCTGGCAGTGGATGAAACTGGCCCAGTCATTTGTCAAGTTTTGCAGCTTTTACTGTCCACCGATAAGGGCGAGAATGAGTGAGGCGGCGAAGCTTTCAGTACCAGCTAGAAGGACTGAAATGTATGACAGCAACAATATCACGTTTAAAGGTGCCGTGTTATACAGTCATCTTCAGGACTTAAATATTAACTTGAATAAACCAAAAGCAATCTTTATAAAGGAAATCTAATCATTAATGTTAGCAGCATATGGGTAGCTGAGTTGATACTTATCTACTTAAGTTTTTGGTATGTATTTGCATCTTTACGATTTTTTCGACAAAAGCATTGTGTTTATCGGTGTAACGAAAATGTAATCAATCACTAAAAGTTTTTGAACCAGTCTTTCATTTGTTTTATTTGACGAGAGTTGCTAGATTTCGTCATATCGAAAACCTGTGCCATTCGTTGGTAAGTGTTGGTTGGCTTCATGAATGTAATCCTGTGTGAAAATCTCATCAATAATAATTTAAGGACTTAACGCAAAGTTTGGTTGACCGTGTTTCTCCTGCGTTTCTGTCGCTCCTTCCTTCGTTGAGCTGAATTTGAATCGAATGCGTTGGTGTTTTGAATTCGAAACTGACACTTTCGTGGTTGGCTGGCCTTCGAGCTTCTGTGTACGGAATGCGTACGGGCCAAGATTTCAAAATTGAATGCCTGCGTGTTTCTGCTTGCTTTCCCATTTCGAATTCATAGGTGGTTGGCAGAGCCATAACGTGTACTTAGATGATGAGTGTAAGACATGCAGTCAGCAGAAACATTTTGGCTTTCCTGTAATTCGTAAAAAAAAAGGCATTCTTTCGCAAACTCAGTAAGATGGCATCCTCTATTCTATTAGCTCCGGGCTACAGAGGATGTCTCCTTCTCCGGCAGGTGTAATTTTTACAGAATTGCAATTATGGCGTTGCTTCTTGGGCAACTTGCATTCGAAGAGAAAAATATATGTTGTTGTTGTTGTTGATCACTTTCTTATGCACCCAGCGGTTCCTTCATGCCTACCTCAATCCACTCACCCCGTTCCGTTCCGATCGGGGCATTGCGCGGCTCTTCGGTCTTTAGCCCGGAGGCTTAAGCGAGAATTTCTCATTAGTCCTGGACACGTGCTTAGTGATACAACTGACTTACCCGAGATTTTCTGGTATTTATTTTCAACGACCTCTTAGAGATGTAAGGCTAGGTAAACCCGCGAAACAGAGAAGAAGTTGAACGCACACGCACCGAATTCCGAGCGCAGTTCCCTTAACCAGGGTTTGTCAATCATAAGGCCGCGGCCCTGCGAAACCGCGGGTGAGAGGTGTTGGGCCGCAAGAAATATTTAGCACTTCGCCTTTGGGCCGCGAGGGCCACGACCGCCTAAGATTGTTTCATTTTTTTTTTTGTATGTCATCTTTTCATTTCTGAATCATCTTGTTAATCAGTCCTTAGGAAAAACAGTAACATTTTTTGTGGCAGACCGACGTTACGCGTTCAAAAAATCTTTCGTTGTGAACCGAAAGAACTTAGGATGGCTATGTTCTCGCTACTTTCCATGTCCTTGAGACAGCATCCGAAGTTTTAAGAAGTGATTTGGTTTCTCATCACCTCTCACATTTTTCAGAGACGTCGATGAGCTTTCCCTAACGATCCCAGAGGAAACATGCGGATAAGGAATTCACTGTCAGCGGATCCCTCTAAAAACGATGTTTCTCTGCCGTCAGACCTGCAATCCCAACTTCTAGATGTCTCAACTGACAGCACTTTGAAGATACAGTGGGAAAAAACTAGACTTGGCCACGTTCTGGATTCATGTCTCAACGGAGTTCCCATTTCTTGCTCTTATGTTCGTAAAACATCCCCTTCAGTTCACAACTGCCTACCAGTGGGAATCAGCCTTCTCAAGTAGAGCTATTCACTTATTCCACCACAGCTGGGTCAGATCAATTCTTGCAAGCAGGTTAATCTTCTCACTAGTAAAGAAGGACCTTTTGTATTTATTGTTAAATATGTTTCAGGAAGGGTTTTGTTGCGGACAGCTGTCAGTCTTTTTGCACTGTAGTCACTTTATTTGATCAAAGTTGTTAATTGTGTAATTGTTATTTCCTGTTAGTTTTGCGACTTTCCTTGTTGTGGGAGTTAATCGGTTTATAATTAATCACCTTTATTTATAAATCTCTTGAATTATCCTCTATTTGTTGATTTTTATCATATGAGGTATACCCTCTTAATAGCGAGTTTTTGCAGTAAAAACAAAATCCATGGAGAACTTGCAGTGTAACTTACCACATAATAAATTAGATATAGGGTCCACTGGTTTCTTTACATGCGCTTATGTGTTGGTAGTATGTACTTGTATATAGTCTATATACTTGTAGTTGGGCTTATGCATTTTTCTTTTAATTCTTGATATCTGCTTTTTTGTCGTTTAGTCGGGGTATGTGTGTATTTCAATATTGCATCCTCCCATCGACGACCCTCAGAGCGGCGAACTTCTGCAGGAGCGGTGGAATCCGACACAGAATGTGAGGTAGGATACGTATCGGTGCAAATACTGCTCATTTTTTAATATACGGCGAAAGGATTTTTATGTATTTTCCTGTTATATATATATATAT
>QQSS02233390.1:0-10133 GCA_003687565.2 Craspedacusta sowerbii | reverse complement strand
ATACATACATACATACATACATACATACATACATACATACATGCATACATACATACATACATACATACATACATGCAAAACTCTGAATCGACTCAAGCGGTTATAGCACCTGAATTAGTACAGCTTTCAGGGAAAGACTATGAGGCATTAAATGGCTTTCTGAGTAAACAACTTTCAGTTTCATTTTAAGATGAATATCCAACCGCGTCTGCTCTGAGGAATTCTATGTACGGTAGCATAAGATTCCGACCCTCTAGGTTTCTTGGCGCCTTTTGTTCTGAAAGGTGAGTTTCCCCTCCCGGATTTGGGAAAGCAAGACCAGAGTTGGGACACACGTGTGGAAGCAAGCATATTAAGCAGATGGTAGTCTCGGTTTTCCCATATCTATTCTCTACACGCCTTAATACTTCCGCTCTATTTTAAAACTCATAATACTTGGGACCATATGCTTGGCTGAATCGTAAACATTTCTGAAGCATCAACACTAGGGATTGGACAAGCCAGCTATCTGAGACTGGGTCATGAGGACAACCTTTTTCATGCCATTTATCGTCACCAGGGCATGGGCAGCACTCAGAACATGCAACAAAAGGCGTTGCATACAGGAGTTTTGTCCGTAACGATGGCAATCTTTCTCGAGCAAAAACTCTACACTCCTCTTAGATTAGCTTACAGCATTTTTTAACCGACTCAAAAGTAGATATAGCCAGTAAGGTAACAGGCGATTCTATATACACGATGTAAATGAAATTGATAAAATGCAATTTTTTAAGATCGGTCTTATCAGGGGAAGGGCTAGGCTTGTGAGAGCCATTTTTTACTCACATGACCACCTTTCAGAGAATTGAAACACTAAGATCATCGCGCCTCGCTTTCAAATTTGCTACAACAATCATACCAAGCGAATTCGGGATCAGACAAAGCCTACACAATGGCGTTATGATCCAAGTGAACTCAATCTCATCGATGTCGGTTCTAGGAGAAGCCGTGCTTAAAACTTATTCACTCTTATTGGTTCGCTGCTTCTACCTTTATTTGAAAATCAAACAGGCAGGCCAGAGATTTGCAAAAATTGCAAGCCGAAGCTACACGTGCTTGGACGTCAGGCATAGTCATTTGACCGCATGTGCCGCAGACCTGAAAATTTAGTTCCTCAATCTAGACTTCCAAAATTCTAGACTTCCAATTAGTTTTCAGAACTGCTTATACACCACAGCAACTTTTTAAAACGTCTGCGCCTTCTGTACAGCAGAAATCAAAGAGTAGGAATTGCATTCTTTTGCGGGACCCATAGAACATCATTTTCCGAATACGCTATCTTATCGCAAGTAGGCCGGATAAACAAGTCCAGTTCTATCAGGAAGTTAAACCAGTGTGTTGACATGGAAGGTCCTTTAAAAGTTGGGATAGAATTTGACCAGGTTCATGCATCAATACTACCAACGAATTCGCCTATTTCTACCTTGGTCGTAAAAATATGCCACGGAAGGGTCTAGTCGAGGCATGGCCATGCAGGAGCCTCAAGCTCATTACTTTGACATAGTTGGCGCAGCACGGCTCGTTGCTAACCAATCCCCACGTTGGCTAGAGTGTAAGAAGAGAAGGAGACTTTTAGAATCTAAGAAAAGGCCGATCTTCACTCAGCCAATCACACGTCGTCATTTATGTGCTTACGTTTGAACGGATTGTTTTGAGCCTATTTCCCTATCGGGACTTTTGGACTGAGCTGTAGCATTAAGAGGTGTCCGATTTGACTGTATGCCGTCATGAAGCATTCCTCTCGAAGTTCTCGATGATCTTAGTAGTGATGACATCATGAACGCCCTAAGGCCACTCATTGTCCAGCATTACCCACTCGTTACCCTCTGTCCAGCAAAATAACCCTTAATTGGATTTCCATGCTTCAACGGCAAGCTATGAGAGTAACTAAATTTTTCGATTATTCCGCTCCTACATCAGACTTATACTCTCAACGAGAGACTCTCAGGAGACTCATCACTTCTTATGCTATCAACTGGAGATTATGAAACTGGAAGACGCAATTACATAAAATTTTGCCTTATTCATGCATGGCTGGCATTATTGGATGAGGCTTCCAAGGTCTTTTGACAATTTTTCAACTTTCAAGCTTCCAATGTGAAGACGAGAACAAGCGAATCAGCAAAACTCTCAGTACAAATGGCAAGGACTGAACTCTATGGCAGTAGAAATATAAAATTTAAAGATGCGCTGTTGTACAACCATCTGCATAGCATTAACATAAAAAGCTCTAATTTCAAACCAAGTTTTAGAAAGGAGATCGAAGCGTTATTGGCAGTAGCGTATGCGTAACTTCAAATATACGCACTTAATTTATAACTTCTGATTCCTACCTACAACCTTCTATTTCTATTAATTGTACTGGGCGGTTTATTAAAATTTGTTGTTGTTGGATGGAATATCTTTGGCAATAAGTTTTAGTAGTAATTTATAGATCGATCGAAGTATGGTGTTACCTCTACTGGCAAGCCTTATGAAGTCGCTGCTTAAATCTTTGTTCAGGCGAATGGATACAGATTTAATAACTTTTGATATCATTTACTCATCGTGCACTTCTATTGAGTGCAGAATATGATTGATTTGATGATTAACGTGGTGATGGAATGACTTGTGCAATTATTTTATGTCATTTATCGTTCGGTAGAAGTATTGTGTAATCCTTTAGGAAATCGCGGTCTCACTTTGTTGATGCTTTGCAATCTTGTACACGACCGCTTCGTTAGTATTCACTCCGGATTGTGTAGAATGAACTGCACACTAAACGTTTAAAGGTTGATCTTGCTTTATTCAATGACGCTATGTTTTGCTCCATTCATCCCCACTATACTTCAAAGTATTACATACATTCATACGGAATGCCTAACTAAACAGCGCAACAGTCAACGGACTGCCGCTCACTCCATCTTATCGAAGTACTTGGAAACTTTACCCCCGGTTGGCGAAGATCTTTTAATATTTTAGCACATGGCCACATGTAGCAAAGAAAAATTGTTTAGCGTAATAAATACGAGTACCAGCACATGTTTTCTATGCTAATGCGAGGATTCGCGTAAACCTGGCGAACTGATACATTCTGTCGGCTGTTTTCACGTATTCACGTCAGCTTCAAGTTTTCTTTCAGGCCGTTGGAACTTGTGGGCAAATCTCACCTGTAGATAACCAGTGATTCGATTTGACAATAAATGCAATCGGCGCGAACGAACTGAAGTCGGAGAAATTTTGATTTGAAAAGCTCTGGAAAATTCTAGGCTGCAAGCAGTGAGGATCTTTATATTCACATGATGCTCATATGATGTTCAGATGATTAATAAATTCATATGATGTTAGGACGACGGGTTTGCTTAGTTGTTAGTAGATAAACTGCTTTATTGGTCCGGAAAGGTCTAAAAGGATTCGTGCATTTAGCCAAGGACTAATGTTTTCGTTCTAAGTTCATTAGCCACAAATTTTGAAGAATGACCGAACTGTCTGACTTAAGTTGGAAAGATTAAATTTTTTAAAAATTTCTTCAGTAAAGCAAAAGCATAATGTCACTGTCACAAATCTGATGAGCAAAAATATTTGTTCGGTCGGCCACGTCGAATTTGACCGTACCGAGTGCGTTCAAAATCTCTTGATTTCGCTTCTACCAGTTGGAGTCTGGTATATCAGATCGCGAAACGATACAGAATAATCTAATTAGAACTACGCCTGCCACTGAACGAACCGCGTTTATCTTACTTGGACCACTTAGGACGAAGTCACTCTCATCAACGTAGTTTGAAGCCTTCAGAAAACGAAGCGAAAACACTGTCAACGTTCAGGGAAAAAAACTGGTCTAAATCATTTATGCGCGTGAGCGAGTTTCCAGATCCTGTAATGCAGATGCCTTACAGCTTCAAGATGAAACGGACGATAGATCGGCCCGTATGTGGCCGCTCGTACAAACATTTTATCGAAAATGAGTTCTTAGAAGAACTAGCACATGTCAATTGGAGAGTGGTGTTTAGAGACAAGAAGAATCCCGACGCCCTTGTCGATGTTCTCATAGAAAAAGTTACCGATATCCTAAATGTTATGGCCCCTTTTAAAAGACTAACGACAATAGAGAAACTTCTTAAACAAAAGCCATGGATCACTAAAAGCATTTTACAAGCTATGCATGTCTGAGATAAACCCCTTAAACAGTACCTAAAAGAAACAGTCCAACGTGCTCGTCATTAAGGATATGCTAAATACAAGATGTGGCTTGATTTTTAAAAAAGTAAATTATGGTACTACAAGAATTACTGCATGACAAACTCCGGCTATGAGGATGCCTTCCCATACGCATTTATTGAGAAAATAAATGGCAATAATAAAATAAATATATATATATAATAATAATAAATAATAATAAATAATAATAAATAATAAAAAATAATAAATAAATATAAAAAATAAATGGGAATAATAAAATAAATAGCACTAAAAAAGTTGCTGTAAGGCCGATAGAAACTTAGTCTGTGGCGATTTTTACTCGCTAAACCTGCCATAACCTCGCTCCTATTGCTACTAAAAGACTCACCAGCGAACCAAATCTCGTGCATGTTGCTTCCTTTCATCATAATTTGAAACGCGCTAAAACCGATCAATAGCAGAGCGATCCAGAGAGTGAAATTATATAGCTTTAAGCATCGCATCACAACAACAACAACAACAACAACAACAACAACAACAATTTATTTACCTAATTAGAACTACGAAGAAAACGTATAAAAATATATTTACAGTATGATTGTCTAAATGGGAAGGAGGGCTCTTCGTAGCATGTTCAGAGGCAATCAGAAGCGAGAAGACCCCCTCATACTTCGTGTGAAGTACGTATCTTCATTTATAAGCTAAGTAGACCAAATATAAAAATATTAGTACAAAAGGTTTGTACATAATTGCAAATGTGGGTCAAGCAGACGCAAGGTGTTTATTAAAAGTTTATGGTTATTTGATAAGCCCTATGTCAGTAGAACAAAAACACGCCCAGCTAATATGCAGCAAGATACAATGCCTGAAGTTGTCGCTGGAACTGCAACTTGCTGACATTTAGATTAATTTAAGCATCGACGATTTGCCTTCCGATATTTGGACCAGCAAATCTCAGAGATGGCTCGCCGTACTTAATTGTGCGGATCTTTGGAATGCAAAGGTTCGGTTTAAATCTGTTTTTGTTCTTTTGCAAAGCACTTTTACTGAGAAAAGTGAGTTTGAAGAAGAAGGTAGTTTGCCATTTTTCCAATCATGCATAAGCTTGTGCTTGTTAAGCTCTATCAAATCATCTAGTTTAAATATTTACGTTATTGCAAATAACTAGGATGGAGGTTCCTGGAAGTCAGAACAAGTAATTACCCTTATCGCTCTTTTTTGAATGCGATACAGACTTTTCAGGTCAGTTTTGCTTGCAAAGCCCCACGCAAGACATCCATAAGATAGAGGAACAGAGAGTAATAAAGGTCTTTAAGTGTGCTGAACGATACATAGTGTCTCACTTTTGTAAGGATAGCAACTGCACTTGCGAGCTTTTTTTGAGACTTCAGCAATCTGGGGCCTCCAAGTCAGTGATGAATCTAATATTGCACCCAGATACTTCGCATTATTTGACCGGAATACTTTCATACCACAGACGTTAATTATAAGCCTCAGGTTGGTCTTTCTGCTCGGAGGCTTAAATAGAACGAGCTCTGTTTTCTTCGAATTCAATGAGAGGCGGTTGCACACAGCCAGTCACACAAATTATTCAAATCATTACTCAAAGGTCTACGCATAACTTGTAATGGATGGCTTAGCATGATGCTTGTGTCGTCAGCGAAATGGTGCGCGAGTGAATTCGTAAGACGATCATGCAGATCGTAAATATAGACTAAGAAGAGTAATTGCTCAAGCACTGAGCCTTGTGGCACCCCATATTCTATATCTAGGATCGGTGAGCTTTGAAGATCAATTGTAACATTGTTTGAGATCAGAGAGAAAAGAATAAAACTAAAACATTTAGGCTACCCCTGATACCGTAGTGTTCTAATTATTGCAATAGAAAGTTGTGATCAACCGTGTCAAAGGCCTTGTGAAAATCTTAAAAAACTCCTCAAGTAAAGTTACCTCTATTTATATTGTACTTAATTTCTTCAACTAAGCTCAAGAGACAGTGATTCGTAGAAAGGTTTTTCCGAAAACCAAACTAACGATCATAAAATATACTGAAACTATCAAAATAAGAATAAAGTCTATCATGCATGGCCCTTTCAAAAATCATGTTGAGATAGGAGAGCAGAGAAATAGGGCGGTAGTTAGAAAAAGAGTCGGTGGGTCCGCACTTATGACCTGGAATAACATTTGCTTTTTTTTAACATGATGGAGAAGGTGATTGGGCAAACGATTGATTAATGGCTCTGAAAAGCTTTGAAATTTCTTTGCTGGCTAATTTTAGGAGTTTGAGAAAGTATGTTGCGTGGACCATTAGCTTTTGATGTCAGGATTAGGGATTTTGCTATCAAATGACTTGTCAACAGATAAAAAAATACTTATTAAAAGCACAGCTTACATCCTCAGGATTTGAAGCAACGGACCCCATATGTTCAACTGTTCCTGGAATGGCGCTGCTTTGCCTTTTTGATAGTTGGATGATTGACTTTATACCGTCCCACGTTTTCTTGAAATTGTTACTGTTTTCTCGAAAGAAGATGCGTAAGTGAAGTATCTTGGTTTTCCTCAAAAGAAGTACAATCAAGTTGCGGTATCTTCTATAGAGCTGAAGCACTTCCTGCTTAAGCGCAGGATCTGCTTCAGAAAGGAATTTTCCGTGTAATTTATCGCCCTTCATGATAGATATTAGCAGATCCCGGGTATTCCAGGGCTTCTGTTGTAGATTTATTTCTCTTCTCGACAAGCGATGCATTGGAGCCATAACATTAAGAATACCAGTAATTTTATCAATAAAACAAGTCATTAGAGAATCCACATGTAAAACACCGCCAGCTAGGTAGCTCCAGTCAGTTTTAGCAACTTCTTCCACGAACTCAGCCTCTTCGAAGTTCTACACGAACGTCCCAATTTAGAAGGTAAGTTCTTATCTTTTTTCAAGCAGTTCTCACAGAATTAAAGGAAGTGATGAGAAACTTGGCATGTTAAATTTCCACTGACAGACTCGTACTTGATATTATTAGTAAATATGTTAACTATAAGTGTTTGACATCTAAGACACGTGAAGGCTGGAAGATTCGAGGTTGGAAGAAGTTGCAACTGATGTTGTTATAAAAACTACTTGTATACAAGCACTGATTGCAGTTGAGGAGATTGATGTTGAAGTCACCCAGGAGGTTAACTCTTTACTGAGTGTATCCAATGTTTTCAACATAAACAAAATCATAAAATCATCAACACTCATGTCAGGGTGCTTGTATATGCAACCACAAATGATGTTTTGCCTAGACTTCTGCTCAATTTCAATAAAATAGCTTCAACTTTGTTTCAGGATAAAAAGCATAGATCATGCCGCACTTTCGTGTTCTTATAAACTGAGTTGTGGATGTAGAAACCTACGCCTCCCGCTTTCGTTTGAGTTTTAACGTCAACAAAGGTGTACTTGCCTAGGTCAATACGTCCTATCGAATGATTGTTATCAGTAAATCGCGTTTCAGAAATCCCAATAATTTGAAAAGTAAAGTTTGAAAGAGGTAAAAGAGTAGATATTCCTCATGGCATCAGCAAAGGAAAGGTATTGTGGGTGCAGCTGGGTGCAGCAATTAACCAAGCAGAAAAAAACTGTTAGAATTAATCTCTTCGCCGATTGTAATAACTGCAACGTAATTCGAATAAAAATATAGGAATAGACTGATCACATAAACCATATGACAAATAACTTTACGGAAAAAATAACAGACTTTGAACAAGCCATTACGACATTGATCAAATAATTCGTGCCCCAGTATGGAGCCAGCTTTCGATAAGATAAGGATTTTCTTCCAGTATTAAACGATTGTAGTCACGTTTTACGGAATGTAACATGACTACTAAAGGATAAACTTAGGATCTAGGATTCGCATTTACAACTAGATATTCAAATTAGTATTGCTGGGTTCTCATCACCTGAGTTTCTCAGTAACTGGTTATCTAAAACTTCGCAGATCGTTAAAATAAAAACAACACGTGCTTAACAGATTACATAGTTGGTTTCTACAATCTAGGTTGATTTATGCAGCAAAATATGCATCTCATGCATATATCAATATGCATGTAATCACTTACACGATATACATCTCTGAGCACGATTACGTCGTTATGTCTTGCCCGCTTTGTTACAACATGATGGAGTTCCTGCAGAGAATTATCTTCGAGGTCGAAAACTGACAGCTTGGCCTTGCGTGTGGGAAAATGTGCAGGCTCGAATGCGAAAGGTTGCTGAGACTAAACCACCGTAGTAGTAATCTTGGGCTCGTTGTAGAAGATTGATGAAACACTTGTTGTAGAACGCTTGTAGCTCACCACCCGTCACTCCTGATCTTACCATATTTACATACTCGTGCCGTTCATATACTCAATATAGAAACTAACCAATTAACCCGCATAAATTACACGCAAGTTATGTAAACTTATAAGTAATGGCCTTCTAATAGAAACAAAAACAGAAAGTTCGCATACGGAACTGATTAACAATACAACCAGAAAGTAACGCCCATTAAACTATTTTCAGAAGGAAGTTGGTGGAAGGAAATTCCTTGAGGTCGTTCTTGACATCACGCATGCTCTTCGTCTTCGGTGACTGACTCCGTGCGCGTAGCTGTCATAATCTTGCATCGTCAAAAAGATCTCCATCACGTTGTAAATCAATAACATATATTCACAGATATCGTGAATACGTAGCTGAACACCATTGTCGTACATTGGCCAGAGGCGACAGGATAAGATGGATATTCCACATTAAGCAGTTTTAATCAGGGACTATCTAAGGCAGGGTTTCGATACCTGTTTCTCCTTGTGGCTCAACTTTTCCAGTGTACAGCAGCCCGCGGCCCAATCGCGTTTTCCAGCATTCTTCTAATTTATTATGTGGTAAGTTACCCGTCAAGATAACCATGGAACCTGTTTTTTTTTTTCGAAAACTCGCTGTTAAGAAGGTATACTGCATGTGATGAAAATTACCAAATAAAGAGGATAATTCAAAAGATTTATAGACATAATTGGTGAATGATTAACCCATTAACTCTCGTCGCAAAGACAATCGCAAAACTAACAGTAAATAATAATTGAACATAAAATGTATGATCAAATGAAGTAAAAGCAGTGAAAAATGAATGACAGCTTTGTTGACGCAAACACCTCTTACATCAACAAAAATTTCCACGACTCAGTTGTCCCTTTTTAAAGTCCGCAACAAAAAAACTTCTTAAAACACTTTTAATAATAAAAAAAAAAGCCGTCTTTCTTTATAAGTGAGACACTTGAACCTGCTTCCAAGACATGATATATTCCAGCTGTGGTAGAATGGGTGAAAGGCTCAGTCTCAGAGTGGCCTCAAGTGTTGCTTTAAGCCTAGTTCTAGATTTTGTCTTGGTTGAGGCTACAATTGAGAAGACTGATTCATACAGGCATGTAGTTGTGAACCTAAGTAGCTGTTTTACGGTTCTAAGAGCAAGAAATGGGTACTCCTTTGGAGACATGAATCCAGAACGTGGCCAAGTCTAGTTTGTTCCACTGTATCTTCAAAGTGCAGTCAGTTGTGACATCCAGAAGCTGAGATTCTATGTCTGACCGCAGCGCTAAGCCACTTTTAGAAGGGTCCACTGAAAATGGATCCACCATCCGCATGTTTCCTTCCCTGGGATTGTTAGGGAAGTACTCCTGAAACTTCTATGAAAGTTGTGAGTGGTAATGCGAAGCCAACTCACGTATTAAAACCTCAGATGCTGTCTCCAGGATGTCAGAGAGTAGCGGAAACATATCCATCCTTTTTTCCTGAGTTCGTTTGGTCCACATCGAAAGCTTTCTTTTTGAACGCTTAAACTTTGTCAGCAATAATAATAATAATAATAATAACAATAATAATAATAATAATAATAATAATAATAATAATAATAATAATAATAATA
>QQSS02233379.1:0-10134 GCA_003687565.2 Craspedacusta sowerbii | reverse complement strand
CGAGGCAACAACAATTTACGACAACATGAATTACAGTCAATCAGAAACGAACATCGTTTACTTAGACGAGTGTGATGTGTGATGTGCATCTAGGACATTTGCTAGCAGTTTTACAAGCTTTGGAGGAAGCTGATCCTCTCCTGTTGACTTATTTACCTTACTCTTTCACTTGATGGAGGAGGATCTACGAATGTCTGTCTTATGTCTTCTTTTACTTGATGCAGTGTGATTTGGGTTTGTTGATTGAGATCTTTTGATGTAGATCTGGTGTTTGAAACTGTGCTGGGATACCATGGTGGTATTGTCCTTCAGTGGCAGATTTCTAGCCAGGATCCTGGCAGAATAACGCCAGCAAGTTCGACCCTTTATGCAATGCTTTGTGTTGTTGTTTAGTGCCAAAGCCTTTGGGTGGTCTGGCGAGCTTCTGATCGCTTTTTTCAGCTGCTTGCTGTGGGTATGATAACTCTGAGTGTTTGTTTCTGCTCGAAGAGCTTCCAGTGGCGTAGTTATTAGCTGCCCTGTAATGATCCGTAAGGCTTTGCTTTGAATGCGATTTAACCGATCCATGTTCTTCGTAGAGAGCAAAGGTTGCCACGCAGCAGCTGCATAATCCAAACGACTTCTTATAAGAGCAAAGAATGTCTTCCGGAAGTTTTTTGGATGCCAGTCCCATTTTGAATTCCCAACTGCTTGCAGCATGCGTAGTGCTGGTGTGGTTTTTGTCACGAGATCTTCAACGTGAGCACTGAACGACAGTGTTCGGTCCAGCTTGATACCCAGTAAACGCGGGTGAGGATTGAATCTAATGGAGACGTCTTCAACGCAAAGTTTTTCCTTCCAAGCAGCGTCGCTGGACCATGACGAAAAAAAGGCGGCTTCGCTCTTGTTGGGATTGAGCTTTAGCTTGAACGTTTTACTCCATTCGACAACAACGATGATGGCTTGCTGTACCGATGCTTCAGCAGCTTGCTTGTCAACATTCGCCCCAAGGATGGAAACGTCATCAGCGAGCATAACGGGCGTGACATCTCCTGGTACGGCGCTTTGAGAGAAAGCTGTGCAGCCATCGGATGAAGGTGACGGTAACACCTGTCGATCGCAAAGAAAGTAGGAGTCTTTCCTTCCAAACGCAGTTTTAGGCCTGTGAAAAGTCGAGGAGTGCTAAAACTGAACGTTGCGTTGGCTGGGCTTGAAAACCGTCTTCGATTGACTGGACGATGCGCAGAACTTGATCTTCGCACGACCGGTTTTTCCTGAAGCCCGCCAGCATTTGATGTAGCCAGCCTTTAGACTCGGCCAGGTAGTAAAGTCGGTCTGCAATCATTTGCTCCAGCAGCTTTGCGACACACGACGTCAGGCTTATTGGTCGGTAGGAGGAGACCAGACTTGCATCCTTTCCAGAGTTCAGAAGCGGTACAATAGTCGCGCAGCGCCAGATGGACGGGCCTTCTCCTGACAAGAAAGAGGCGTTGAGAATTCCAAGCAGCTCAGTAAGCGCTAACGGTCCTAGAGCCTTGAGAAAAATGGCGGCATATCATCAGGCCCAGGTGAGCCCTTTTCTCCAAGTGTTTTATTACAGGTCGCACGCAATTCATGCGGGCATTATGCCAATGCGATCTGGGATGTTAGCGATGTGGGAATTGGAAATATGCGACCGGGCTTTAGGGGGCCCGGCGTAAGTAATGGCCCCTCGAAAACATTCCACAATCTTTTTCATCCAGAGATCCCGAGCTTTTGTAAAGCTTGGCATAAACATACAGCTATTGTTATAGAACTAAGTGGTGCCAGTTGCAGTTACTATAAACTGTTCATTTGCAAAACGTATAGCAACGTATGTAGCTGCCATACGCATATTAGCAGAGCGTAGACTGGTCTTTGGTTATTAGAGTTTTGATTTAGGGGCAGGCTGCTAAAACTGTGACGATCTCGTACAACTGTTCACTTGAAAGCTTATGTTCTCGTGAGACGGTGCATTCGAGGTCTCCAGGGGTTTCGAGTTCTTATTGGGACTCCAAGCAGTTGCTTGGCCAGTTAAGACTCTAAACCGAAGGTCTCTGACGAGTCCCGTTGGCCGGGACGAAACGTGCGTAAGGCTAGCCATTTGGTTATTATAGTTGTGGCTGAATTTGATCCATTTTTGACAACTCATTTTTGCTAAATGTGGCCGTGTAGGGAGATCCAGAGTGTCATAACCATGAAAGACAATTTGTGATAAACTTATTAAAACAATGAGTGATAAAGTTCATACAACCATCATTGATATTTTTAGCCCATGCGTTGATTCAACATGTGATGTATCGCACCCAAATCAGCTAAGGATCATATAAAGATATATATCATCAGTGGATGGAAAGCCAGTTGAACGGTATCTTTCGCTTCTACCGTTAGAAAGTCTCACATGTGAAAGCAAAGGCCTCTCAAAGTATTGCATTATTTACGTGAGAAGTGCAAGCTAGATTTCTCAAAGTGCCGAGGACAGTCCTATGATAAATTCTGCTAACATTTCTGGCTGTTGTGAAGACATGCAACAGAAAAATCTTGGAGGAAAATGAGTTGGCTGTCTTTATGGGCTATCTTGGGCATTCAATAACGCTTGTTGGCCGAATAGCTGTTAATTGCGCTCCAATAGCACCAAAAAAATTCAGTTGTCTTGCAGATTTACGTTTTTTCTTGATCTCGACTAATCGATGAGGAGTTCATAAAATCGTTTGAGATAAAGGGCTAAAATCTCAGTCGGAGTCTAGAAGGGAATCACATTCGAAATCAAAAGTGGAATCCTATCAAAATATAATAAAAGTTCTATGCGATACTGCTGGAGAATGAATTTAAAACGGGAAGCTAGCGTATAGGAAACAAATCCTGCAATAAAGAATGGAGAGTCCGAGTTTGTTTTTATAATAGCTATGTGGGATGAAAGTTTGCAGCGCTTCAGCCGTACACACGCAGGGCTCTCCCTGCAGCAGAGTTAAATCTGATATATATCAGTCACTGGGACACCGTAGCTAAAGCCCGTGAGTTGATTTGAGCGATTTAAAGGTATAGGCAAAGGTCTTCAGCCCACTGCTGATTAAAAAAGGTTGTCACCGAGAGAAGAAATTCCAAGAAAATAACCAAGGCGAACTTATTGCTAGGGATCATTTTTCCATTACTGCATATGACCCAATATTTCATATTCTTCAAACTCGACTCCAGAGACGACGTTGACGTGTACACAAAATATGGCAAATACATTATCATTTTCGATTGTTTCGGATTTGTCTGTGGACAACAAAACAACAACAACAACAACAACAACAACAACATGAACAACAACAACAACAACAACAACAACAACAACAACAACAGCAGCAGCAACAATTTATGAAGATGCGCAATATTCTGAGAAGCTCGTCGATGAATATCCTCAGGATCTTTGATAGGAGTCTTTGTGGAGAATGGAAATAATTCCACTTCTATCCACGAGCGGAAGATCGAAAGGGTAACACCGGTAAAGTTTTGCTCATCTTCACAAGATTCTAGACAGTGATAGAACATAGAATGCATTTTTGAATGCTGAAAATACAATTCTAATTTCCTTGATTATGAATTGTACGGCACAGCGTGATTTAACTCCGTTGTAAAAAATTTAAAAAATCCTTTCAGAACAGCACTTGATAAGTCCAAGCTTGATTCCCTGACCTTGCTGTGTATTGAAGCAGACTTTTGCGCAAAGCACATTTCGAAGAAGTTCTGATGGAATTTGCCACGATCAAACCAAGAAAAGGATCATTTTAGTTCATGCGTCTGCATTCAAAGCTTTGATAGGTCATAAACGAATTAGATGAAATGTACAGCTCATATTTTTGTAATGTTAACGAACGTACTTTGCAATGTAGTCTTTTAAAATGAATTTTTATCTTTAGGCTGAAACACTGCAAAACAATTTCAGAATTTCGCTCTATGACGAAGACCTGCAACTCCCTAAGGCACAATTGGTATCATCCCCTATGATGGTGTCACTTGGAGCGTTCTGCATCCCCACACACCCTAGTGATTTTACAGACTTAATCATATTGCATGCTATGGTAGGAGGCAGGGTTTAATAGCAGCAAGGGCCCCCAGAGAGTATCGGGCCTAAGGCCCCAATTGCTCATAATCCGGCCATGGCTCTGGTTATGCAATATCCTTGGGAATACTCGATTATTTCCAAAAAAGCAGGTTCACAATAACACGGCAAACACCAGAGCGCCATCAGTGTTTTGGCAATTGAATTCCGGAGACCTCCATCCATCTGGTCCGTGCCGCACCAGAACTACCTTGATCTGCAGCCCAACTGGTGTTAATTAACTGCTATCGCAACAAATTTTAAACCTCACTATTCCCCCTCAATTCCGCCAGTCACAACCAGCGCCTGGTGAAGTCTTGGTCATACCTGGAGGAAGATAAATCTGATACCCTACCCGCATTTCATCCTGCACTGATGAACCCCGAACTTCAAAAACAAGGCTGCACCCAATACGTATCAAACTCCGGGCAACCAGCCTCGTCTAAGGTTTACTGCGCCATCCACTACTTGCAGGTTCTACTCCAATACCTACGTATCTGGAGAGCTAACCTTTCTAAGATATCCAAAAGCGAAAGCATTTTACTCGATGTGGACACAACTCCAAGCGCCATGCTCTACCTCCACGTTCATCGTTCAACATATGAAAACTTTGCACTTGGAATTTTCGACTAGTTAAACAGGCAGAAGTGTCTCGTAGGATGAAAGCGATTGCTCCAGAGATCCCTGCAAGTTTTTACACAAGCAAATCCTTCGATTGAATATCTCAGTTACGCAAGTTGGCAGGGGAAGGAAGCATATGAAATGCATCAACCGCAATAAAGGTAATGCACCCAACTGATATCTAACTAAGTTGTTCTCAAATCACGCACCATTTGCTCCGCGCACTCTTATCTGGTCCTTGCGCCCCGAATACTTTGTTGTGCTGTGCTCCGAATACAAGTTTCACCTCTTCCTTTCTTCAAACATATTTACTATCATGCAACCCAATCCGCGTAAAACATTTATTCCATGCTGCATACACTCCACCCTTGCCAACCAAACGTCGTAGCAGCTGCCACAGCAACCCTGGGAGGAATCCAAATGAACTTGCATACCCACTTTGCATCATTTAGTCTAAATGCATGCCATGCACATGTGAAAGAATACAACTTAGTTTTTACTGAAACTACCGTAAACCCACGGTCTTTACTATATGTCTATTGGAAAGGCAGGTTAAAGATGGCGGCAGAAGGCACAAAAGCAAAAACGCCACTTCCGTAAGCCAGGTGCCCAAAGGCAACCATCAATGTTAGTGGCATTGATACAGCTGCAATGACACAAGGACTCATAAGGATGTTATGTTTATCTACCTATGATTCCCTATCGAAGAGAGACGAGGTATCGCCACAGCGAGCTCATGTCACAATGGCTGTATGTAGTTGAAAGCCATTTTTTATGACTGACTCAGATTTATCTACAGCCCAAGTAAAAAAATGTGGCGCTCCTAGAAATGGCTGCTAGGGGCCGCAACTGTTTTATGAGCTTTCAGCTTTCGTATCATATTGCTTTGCAGATGACAAAAATATTGTCGTTCGTCGTTTTCGTAAAATTAAGTCGTTCGTCGCCCAAAATGTTAAGGTTGTCCTAAGCAGCAAAGATAATTATTACAATTTTTTGAATTTGCTTTTTTCGTGAATAGATTTTCCCTTAACAAGCGAAACCGCTCATAGCAGATCTGTTAAACCACCAAAAGTGTCACTCTGCAATCGAACACTCTGGAAAGAAGCAATCTTACTTTTGCTTTAATTGGCATATATGCTATGAATTTCTCGTGTGGGTTTAGCATAAATTTTTATCTGTAAAAAACGTAATCGCACACAAAAGGATTTCCTGACTATAAAAGCCTACTTACGCACTTAGTGTAGCTGCAAATGTCATGCTTGTAGGCTAAAACCTACATAATAAGCTCATAAGAAACAATTGTGAGTTGCCGCCAAAGCTGGAGTTGAGACAAATTTTAAAGGCATAAACTCCTTCCTTTTCAAGCAAGGGATGTAAGCTAGAGGAAGGGAAAGGATTGAGAGATGGACAACTAGAAGACAAGATCAGAATAAAATTTTGATATAAGTTTTCCATTATTAATAATTTCGTGTATACAAATAACATGCAAAAGGATATTCGTAGAAAAGAATCGACATCGAAAATGTACGTGTTGCATATGAACAATTCAATGAAAAAAAAAACAAATAATAATCATGGAAGTCAAAAATACAAATAAAACTTTATAGTAAATATAAAAGGAAAATTTTCCGAGTATCTATTCTCGTGAAGGCATGTCATAGACTCCGTAATTTCTTCTAAAATCTGCGAATGGGTAAAAATTTATTTAAAAATGAAGCTATTGTGTAAAACTCTACTGAAAAGCAAAATAAATACTTTACAGAAAGTACCAAGCATCTTCGCATATTTACAATCCAAAGCAAATAATTTATGCCAAGCTTTTGACTTGGCTGTTACACGAGAAAAGAAAAGAAAAAGGTGATTCCCCGGCAAGTTCGGAAATCCATCTAAATCCCCAAGAGCGGCGGAATCTCAGGAGGACGCACACGCATGCACTCACATAATTAAGCAGAATAAAATATGGGATTTAATGTTTCCTGCCGAACAGTTACGAATTTACCGTGAAACAGGGTATAATGCATACTCTTTGATGATAAATAGAATAAGCGAATAAAAATAATGTGCTACAAAAACAGCAAACATTTTACCTCTTTCTTGTCAAACAGGGAGATCACGCCCCAGCAATGCGATCAACGCTACAAAACACAGAAGACGGCATGAACTAAGTTAGCGTACGTGTCTTTTTTTTTTTGCCTAGAGGCATATCCACCTGTCGTAGACACGGTCTGTCCGTATTATCCGCTATCTAAAGACCGATCTTCACGTTCATTGCATGAGCAAATCTGCGAAACCCGTTAATTACAGCCATGTCCAAAACAACAGCTATTCTACTCGCTTCGCTCAGAGATCCTACTGTGCTAGGTGGCGAATGTATCAGCAGAAGCTGACGAATCTCGCTTTCAGCCTTCGAAGCATTGAAGCATGTGTTTTCACTAGAAGGCCGAGATGAATTGCCTCCCAGATGCACTAACATTTGTTTGACCAGATCCAGGCGTTCATAAAGAGCTCTTCTAAGGTAGTTGAAAAATGTCTTTTGTTTTTCTGCCAAGGTAGACATATTCTTCTCTCTATGTAGTAGAAATCGGAGACCTTTTCCCACATCACTAGCCTTTTGCAGCAATCGGCTTACATCTATAGTTGATTCGGCATCAAAATCCCACCAGCAGCGCAGGAAATTGTCCGGTACAAGGTCAAATTTATTAAAGTAAAGGATAGAGAGCTTATCAGCTGTTTCTTTAAGGCTCAAGACGCCTGTTCGAAGCTCCGTCTCAGTCCAGGTATTCTTCGTAGCAATGTCCCCGTTGCTATCTCGACGGTGAATATTCCTTTTTCCACTATCTGTTTGTCTACGAAGGGCGTTGCTGATCTGTAAAAAGATCTTCCAGTTGTCTTTGTTGGGCCCGGCGATTTTCCTTCCCATTTCCAGACTTCTTCGACTACCTTTATCAATTTTAGACAGATGCTCCACGTGTACCAAATTTGCGGTGGGCATTGTGCTTGCAATGACCGCAATAATAATAATAATAATTATGATGATGCTCATGGTTGATAGCATTCTCGAATAATGCGTGCAGCCTTTGACGAAAATCATTTCTAGCGCCAGTATTTATTGGTTTTTCGTGATTTTTTTTTTCTCAGTTTGGTTTCTGACAGCATCCATGGGACGGCCCTTCTGACCTACCTGGCTCGAATTCCCGCACACACACGGCTATTCCGTATTGATAATTAAACGGGAATTACCTAATTAGAACAACGATGGGGAAGCATACCGTGGCACGAAAGTGCAAAGAGCCCCAGTGGTTTCTAACTGTTTTTGACTAGCCAAGAAACCAGGGTTGGGTGTTTCTTTCAGTGTGATTCGTTCTCTGAAAAGCTGAAAGAGAGCACTGCAAGACCTGAAGATTTCTTTCGGAGGCATTGATAGATACTGAAACTTCTGGAGCGCGTCATGGAAGTCCATTCCGTACATCTCGTTACATTAGCCTGCAGTAGATAAACCGAAGCCATATAGGGTGAGTGTTGCGAGTTTTCTTTTTTTCCTTTCGGTCTTATGTGTCAAACTATTGTCATATCAACTACGTAAGTTCCTTCAGCTGGATTTTTGTAAGGAATAGGCTTTATCACGCCACTTGTTCCGTGATTGAAGACTTAAAAAACTAATTGCACAATAAACGCACCACGCCTGCGGAAGGTATACATAATTTAACAGTAAACAAATTATTGAAGAGTCAATGCCATAGCAACGACACGTGAGGGGAAAGAAATTGTTGTGTATGGAAGTGATTTTGATTCTTAAATTTTCATTGACCTCTTCATGTACCAGGCCATATTTTCCCTCGTTGTCCATCAAATTGCCACAAATAGCAAAGTAGGACATACGCCTTATAACATTGAAACGATATTGTGAATCCCTTATTGCAAAAAGCCTCAAAATTTTTTTAAATTGCTTGCTAGTTCTTTTTGTAATGCAGAGCAAAAAAGCTGCTAAAGTCTTGGCATCCAGTGAAAAATAGTAAGGCAGCCCACCTCTATGCCAGGAACTTCGGAAAAGCGTTAGGGGTTACTTTTGCTTCACCAGCTTTGCATTCAATTCTGCTTTTCTACGTTACTCCTACAGTTTTCCAGTTTCCGCAAGACTGCCGCATTAAGGCCCTTCTTATATTTTTCATCTACAACATATATAATGTATAAATATATATGTATATATATATGTATGTATATATAACCAAAATTTTGTAGTAGCACCACCTTTGTCTTATCAATCTTTAACAGTAAAACAATCATTTCAGTTGAGAGGACATGTTTGACTTAACCATTTTTATTATCAACTACCTAAGTAATCTGCAGCAGGATATTTGTAAATAATCCATGTTTGAAAGTTGTTTTGCTTTGTTCACTTAACAGGGTCAGTATAGCCCCTGTTTCTTATCTTAGTTGATGATGGAGATTGCCTGGAATGGGATTGGCGTGATTTTATTAGACATAGGGAAATGTCAGTCCTGAGTACATTTAAGTTGATGACATACATTAATGAGACTTTCAACAGAAGGAGTAGCTTTGTCAAAGACATGTTTTGAGCATTCTGTTTTTATTATCAACTAATTTTTGAAGTAAATTTATTCTGTTAAAAGTTCTCGCAATTGTAGTTTTACTTCATCTATGTGGAAAAATATTGGCTTACAATCTTGATAGACTTAGAAGTACCTTAATTCTCATGAATCTAAAGTTGTTATGATATATACAAAAGAGCAGCCTTTTGAAAAGTGTCTTGCAACTAAGATTTGGGGCTCTAATGAATCTGTTATTTTGTGGCCATGATATACATGTTAAAGCATGGCCTTGAAGTTGCGTTATCACCAGCATTCTTTTAATTAGGCTTTCAACCTGTTTTAAATATAGTGATGTCATTTAGCTACTGGCGAGAACTGCATATGAGCAAGTATAGAGGTCTATTACAGTTGCAAGAAGAGAACTTTGCTGCTTAAATTGCAAATGGCATGAATCTGGAGTGCAAGTAGTTGATAGTATATATTGCCTCATGCAAAGAAAGCCTTGTTATTATGTTACTACTCAAGGTCTCCAGGGTGACTTATACTGATTAATTTAGAAGAGATTTGCTACCATCTTATGTATTTGCCCCTAACCAGCCCTTGCTTAATATAAAGATAATATGGGCACAGCTGTAATGTTTTGTGGTTATCTGCTGAGCAAATGAAGACTGGCTGCTTAAAAAAATATCAGGAACCTATACTTTGAGGTCTTGAAGACATTTTTAGACAATGATTCTTTTAGCATTGTGCAATGACTTAATGGATTTTCAATGTCAGCAGTAACAAGATTTCCTTTTGCTTTAGTTTTAAAGAAGGCAAAAGAATCATATATATATATATATATATATATATATATATACATATATATATATATATATA
>QQSS02233378.1:0-21640 GCA_003687565.2 Craspedacusta sowerbii | reverse complement strand
TATATATATATATATATATATATATACATATATATATATATATATATGAAATTGGGTTAAAACAGGCAAAGAAAATCGCCAGTTCCTCTGTTCCCTCATGCCAGACGCGTTTCGCCCTATGTAGGGCTCATCCGTGACGGGCATGGAACGTTTTACTAGACCACAAGAGCTGAGTGAGCTCGGTAAATTCGGTATTCTTTGCCACACCAAACTTTACAGTTATTTAAACAGGATTCTCAACTTGCTAGTGCGCAAGTCATCATATCGTACAGTTCTCATCAGTTCACTCAGCTCTCCTAGTATAGTGGTAAGTGCTCTGCTTTCCACTCCGGCGAGCCGGTTTCGGTTCCTATGCACGTCACTGTTTAGCCCAACACAGGGTGAAACGGGTCTGGCGTTGGGGAATGGAGGAGCTGGTGAATTTCGGAACTTTATATGGACTGCGCGATGACCGGGAAGAGTATAGCCGTTGAGAACGTATGCGTGACTTCTTGGTGATGTACTATAGTTGACGTTCTACGTCATGTTTTTGCCCATGTTCATTCATGCCTTTAAAAAATATTGAATCACTCCTTGTCTCTCGTGAACGCTTATGTGGTTCGACGTTTCTTTATTAGAGGATTTTCCTCTTCTTCCAGGCGTAAGTGGGACCCCATCTTCTCCGATACTCCAACTTCCGGATGTGCCTTCGGAGTCTCCATCCGCGGTGGTTTCTGTTAAACAGGAACGGAGACGAGATGCTAAATCTCAACTGGCAGTTGGATAGACTTCAAATGATTGCGTTTGCGCGCGCGCGTGTGTTTGTGTTTGGGCGTGTGAGTATGTGCGTGTGTACGTTATGTCTTGGGAGGTGCTTCTTCTTTTGTTTGCAGTGGAACTCGTAAGATTAAGAAATCTTTGATATAAAAAGAAATTCTTTTAAAAGAGAAAATATTCTTTTAGCGAATGTGCGTGCGTAAGGACTTAAATTAGTTGTGGATATACGCGAATACGGCCTAGTTGTCGTTCTTTCTCGGGCCATGTCACTCCGTTTGCAGTTTTCACTGACGGACAAAGAAGGGCCAGTTTTTGGCCACTCATACAAAAGGCGTCACAACAAGAAGGTTTTTGAGACAAGTTGACAACCATAATTTCTGCTGATTGGAAGCGCAAAAGATTTTCCTCGTTCTCCGCGCCTGTCGATGAATTCACTCGTATTTGTCATGGCAAATATGCGAAAGGGATCAAGGAATAAACAGCTTTCCTATCCGAAACTTCAAGCCGAAACCGTGAAAAGCAAGACGTGTTTTACAAGCTACGCATAAGCCGTGATAGACTCCTAAAACAATTCGTGAAAGAAACCAAAACAGAAAGGTTAGAACCTGTTATAAATGTAAAACTCTTATCTCCGTTGTAAACATGGTCATGAAAAGAAAGGTAGAATAGTTCCAGGAGTATGTATAATGCATAGAGGTAACCTGGGATAGTATGACGTCGATGACTAAGAACAGACCTATCGAAAGCCTTCCGCTATAATAAGCGACGAAAACAATGCGCTGGCACGTACCCTTTCGATCATTCACAATGCTTATGATGGCTACTGTGCAACTGACGTAAAGGCACTTGCTGATGGATTTTCATCTCACCAAGAGGCGTAAGGCCGCTCATTACCCCTGAAGAGTACTACCAGATGACAGTAGAATTTTCAACCATTGCCCGCACTCCAACACAGGAGGCTTCCAGTCGTACGAGTGGAGCAACGGTAGTTTGAAAATAATGAGTTTTAAGTAAACCACTGGGTCAGGCGTCCGTCCCCAATTCTTCAATCTATTGAAGATTAACGGTCAATGTTGCAATACATATATTTATTCTTCTGCAATGGACAAAGTGACAGTCTATCAATCACGCATCCTAAGTACGCACTTTCAAGGAACGAACACATTCAAATAGCTAGCCCACATCTGAATGACTAATATAACGAACGCTACTACCTCGTTGGTGTCTCTAATTAACTCCGTGTTAGTCTCGGAGCCTGGCACCAATGCGCCGAAACGCGTCCAATGCATCCAACTATCAAAGATATCCTTTATATCACTTAACATTACATTGCGGTGCAAACTGATTACCAAAATACCCAGGAATATTGCCATAAAACTAACAGGTCTCGCACGAGCTAGGAAATGGAAGGGTGACAAACAGCAACTCGACTTACTAGTGGAATACAGGAGTCCCGAAGTGGAAACGTTTTTATCCCCTAATGACCAACAACCCAAGTATGACGGATATATTGAATTTAAAAAAAAATATTGTATGACCCACGCAGAAGGAAATGATCCATTAAAAAAAAAAAAACAGAAAAGACCCTGGAATGGGCTTGTACAAGAAACTGGACTTCTAATTCGACGACGCTGGCCCGTGCAGAAATACCGACTACAAAAATAGCGACAACAAAGCTAGCGCTGCCGCCAACTTCATGCCGGGCCTTGGGCCAATTATAAGGATGTCTAACCTTCACCTAAAACCCATAAGACCTGCCAAAGCTTCACAAAGAGATCCACAGGAAATATTTGGTATGATTCAGACGTTAAATTTATCTAGTGAGTGCTCATGGCATATCTTAAGGCCTCTAAAACGTGAATCTTACTTGTTATCAGCTCCATTATTATGTAGCATGTTTCTAAAATGTCAAGCGCTGTTCCCATATATAATTCAAGACATACGGACATTTTTGATAATTATCGCCCAATTTTCCGAATCCAATCGAAGACCCGAAGCAAAAAAATTGTAGATGCACGCTTTTACTCATATTTAGAAAGGTTTGATGTAATGGAAGAAAATTAAGTTTTTTTTTAAATAGCTCCACAAACAGTAATTATTTAGAAAGCTACCTCCCAGAGTGACATCCTAGACTATTGAGTTTTTCGTTGGTTTGATTGCAGATTTGCAAAAAGCGTCCACAGGGTGAATCAATAAATACTTATAGAAAACCTTCTGAAGCGTTGCATTCGTGGAGTTTTCCGCTCTCAAGACGTAATCGATTTGTCTCGAGTGACTTTGTCGAATCGGAAATCAAGCTCATCGAGTCGATTTGTATAATACGTCCTTCAAAACGGTGCTAGCCGACACCTGATCTAGGAAAACAAAAAAGACGATGAGCCAATGTGCCACGTGGCGTAATTTATGAAAGACGTCCACGAATCTCTGGCTAATTCGTACTTATCGTCCTACTTTAGTCTACTTTTGAATTACACTCTCTCTCCTGGCCTGCTGTGGACGTCCACAACTGGAAAAAGCGTATTATCCCTAAAATAAATGCCGAACTCGTATACTTGGCTTCTCAACTGCCACTTCAGTCTAGTCTTGCTCAGGCACGCAGTTGATGAGATGAGAAACAGCTACATGACCATTGACAGGCGCTTTCGTTGAAGATATTGCCATAGGTACAGATAATCTTGTGGATTTGTCCAGCCACAGATGACCTATACAGATAAAAATAATGAATTTAAAATTGTGACGAGGTTCAAGACCACTCAGTTCAAGCCTTTGGAACAGCGATCCGCATGTGCCCGTTGCCCCCCCCCCCCACCCACCCATATGGCTGCAGCCGCGATGCCTCATTCGTCACTGACGAAAGGTATATGTGCTGACACGAAGCGATTGAGATTCGCTTCTTTGTAGTTGGTTTGTCTTTGGCCGCAGCAGGTTATGTCATTGCACATGTTTCCAACGCCAAATCGCAGTGGGAACGGGGTTGTTCAATCTACCATGTAAGACACTGTTAAATCCGTCAACGACAGTCTTATCACAAACCTGAGCTAGTATCTCTCCGGCCTTTTGGGGTTAGCTTTCTCTATGCTCGGATCGGTCGTACTACGACGGCCATCCAGGTAAGATCCAAAATAGTCACGGGAAGAATAATCTCAAGCATTTCATGAGATCATGTAGTCATGCGACGTTCCACTGCATGGTAAAGACTTTGACTAGGTGCATGACATGCAATGAACGTAGCATAAAGAATGTGTACCGTAAATAATTTATACGCAGCAGTTAGCATTTTCGGAAAGCGAGGTTTTCGTAGGGGGACCACCACCGTCGGTAATGATAATCTTACACTTCGCTGCTCCAGGATTAGAACGCCACATACTGGAAGCTGTCAAGAAAAATTAATGCATTTAATATTGCAGCATGTTTGGGAGCGCTTGAGCTAATTTAATAAATATTCCTTTGCATCACGTTAATCAATACTTCTAAACCGGCTACCCTAATAGGGACATCTGCACTTAGTACTCAAAATTCATAAATGGCTCCACCATTGCTGTGTAAAGACAGGTGCGCCCTGAGGGGTTCTCCCCAATATCCACTGGTCCTAATATAATTTTATGGGAGTAACTTAAGTGCAGTTTTGCACTGGAACAAAGTGTTTGTTTTACTATATGCAATTAAAATAACTAAAAGATACCAATTTCTAATACTGGGAAAGTATAGTATGCTATTAGTTAAGTGTTGATGGCCGCCGAGGTGACGTCCATAGACAAAAACATACAGTCATGTTGTGTAGCCATAGGTGAAGACAATTCCTGGATCCTTTGCACAACGATCAGCCTACTTACTGTAAAACATTTTATTATACTGATAGATATGCACATGTAAGCCAAATAACAAATCATCATAGGATACTAAGCATTTAAGAATTAAGCATCCTACAATCTTAAACTTTATCCATTTCTTTTTCAAACACTAATTCCAAAGAGGTTCATCGCCATCAAAGTTGCACGGCAAACGTTGGTTATAAGGAAAATCTTATTACTGGGAGAGTCTGATTCAGTATCGCAACACAAGAACGCTGCCATTAGCGGGAATCGTCTAAACTGCAGCATAACTAAAAGAGTGTGTAACGCTTTAACTAAAAGCGGGCAAATTTCACTTTTAATTCTTGAGAGTTCTTATCGTTCTTGTGAAACCGCACTCTTACTTGGTCGCATCTCTCCAAGTTCATGATACTCTTCAATCCCCTTTGTTACGTTCCAGCCGCAAAAAATAAAAACGTTTAGCTCTTTCTAAAGAGCTTCATGAGAGTCATGAGACACTAAAAACATATTGCTCTAAGTACGTGAGTGTTCCGCTTTGGGCTTAGATTGTTCATAACCAGCGCATGAAAACCGGTTTAGCAATTTTTACAGCCACCAAGGGAATTTTAATTTAAAAAGAACAAGCATGAGAAGGCTTTCGGACTTCGGGGAGAGAGCAAGAGTATCTGCTATTTCTTGACCATGGATAACAGGCCTATTTTTGCGATAACTGTTAGAATATTCCTTGCATTCACTTTGTTTTTTGTTTGCAAAATATGACAGATGAATAAAAACATCGACACACAGAAACGCTTCAACAGTAGTTTTTATGAATGGCTTGATAATGAGACTTGAAACAAAGGGTACCGTTGAACGGGTTCCTTTAAGCATTTGACCTAATTCAGATTTGTCACTTCAGTTAAAATCAGATTGGAATAGTTTTAAGGCGAAACCTTGGCATAGCGGTTTATTCAATAATTAATAACCAAATTTTGTAACTCCACAAAACGTTCACGTTCATTCTGGAATTTACCTCTACCCCATTGACAATTTTTACCATGTTTAGCAAGACCGCCTCCCCCTATGTCAAATGGACTTCTTTTATGGATGATCCCCCAATGATTTGTGAGAGTTTTAAACTAAAGGAAGCAAACCTAAAGATTATGAGGCTACAAAACAGGGCTTGCAAATTTCAATGTGGTTAATGTGACGCTGGCTCTATCGACATGACATGCTACCTTCTGCCCCAACGCTTTGATGAGCGCAAGCAAAATTTAGGCTCAATTGATTGACATTTGTCTACTCAATAATTGCTGGTCAATGTTAATTTTTTTTTGCCGGCTTCGCTTGAGGATGAGCGATTCTCCTTGCTTTTGATACATTTTTTCATTTTTGTTTTTGTATTCCTGTTCGTTTGGTCTGAAGATAGTTCAGGAAAGGAGAAAACGTAGCACAAATAGATTAGCGATTCGATGACTTTTAATTCTTCCTTGGCTATCGCTGCAAAATAGATATGCTGAAAAAGTAAGAGAATTTCTATATAAAGTTAGTAGCTGCTGTCAATTATCGCAAAACACACAAAAACATCATATCCAAAGTCAGAAAATCTCATGCTCGTGTAAGACCTCGTGTCGTTTATTTAGACATTCATGTTCTAGCAAACGCTGCACAGTGATGCTTTAAGCCTTTTAGCGCATAAGGGATATCTTTTGCGGTGAATTTTGCTTAAATAATGTAAGAATAATGTGAAAGACTTTATTTAGCACTATTCACCTGGTTATCTTACATCTGACGCTGCATCTGAACATGAACCCTATTAATAAAAAAATTTCGAAGTTTCGCTGACTAAATTATACCAACACTGTAATAACAAACATACTTTAACAAAACACGATGCGCACGATGCACAAGCTGATCCTGTCCCATTTTTTTTGGTTGCCTTTAGAAATAGTTTTCGATCTCAATGAATTTCTGTCCAAGTCTGTCCAAGTGCAGTACAGAAATCCGTAAAAGTTATGTTTAAATTCTGCTATGAATTCTTCTTTTTAAAAGCGGTTTAGTGCTTTTTGCGAAAAGGCTTTTATAAACGTTACAATTCACTTACATCGCAACAATTGCATGAAAAATAAAGTAACTTTTAGGTATCAGTCAACTAAATATAATATCGATGTTGCTCCAACAAGCACCTTACAGATGTGAGTCATCGAGCTTAAATTTAAATGCTTTATTTTGCATAATTTATGAATTTAGAGAGCAAAACAAAAAACGTGAAATTTAGATAATTAGATTAACTGCAGGTGTTTAACTGCAATGAACAACTTAAATTTAGCTTACTGGCGTGCCAAAGCGTTAATTGAAAATGTTCAGTGTTTTATAGGTTTTTGTCATGAATGCTTACCTGTCACATGCAAGCTTATCCAGCGCGACTCAATAAAATCAAAACTCGTCATGAACGTCATCATTGCGATAGCGAATCGAGTAGAATTTTTAGGAAACATTTCTTGAAGCGTGATTCGAGTCTTAGCTTTTTGAACTTGATTGTTGCCAAATAGCTACATTTGTAAGATAGTTTTTTTTAACAAGTGTGCATATTTATTGTTAATTGGAGATTCACAGCTACTAGATACTTATACTGGTCTTTTTCAACGCTAACCTAGTTGAGAATTGCAGTAGATGTTGTCGAAACATGCCCTGCAAACTGAAAAGCGTATTCTTTCTGTTGAAAGCGTAAGAGGTATTTTGTTTGTACCTTCTATATCCTGTAGAATATCCTTCAAATATGACTATTCTCTAATAGTAAATCTTTTACAACATACACAAATAGCAAAGCATTACCAGATTTTTCACTATGATATATAATCCACCAAACTCAGCACTGGCGTCTGGAAATTGGAGGTAGGCATGGTCTTCTGTCTCTTTGTACTATACGTGGCGCGACACATCTAACATCCTTTCCGCCCGTGCCCCTTCCTTGTGGTGCGATCGTACGGCCTGTGCGGACAGGAAGAACGTCGAAGTCTGCAAGGTCACGGATAATGTGTGTTATCATTATATTTCTGAGCCGTTTTTGTTCGTTTTTGATTCGGCCTTGTCTGAAATGGTAAGTTTAAAATTGAATATTATAATCTTCCTTTTACATTTAGATCCCATTTACATTCCCATTTTACATGGACCCCACTACTTGCGGATGTAAACAACCCAGTCGAAATGGCAGAAAACGTCTATATAATTCAAGTACTGATGTCGTAAAGCTCTTTTGAGGTAATTATATATTTGCAACGTTTGTCGTATCCCGTATTGGATAATCTCTTGCGTCATTGGAGCTATTTTGATAGTACTTTCCCCCCGGAGAATTTTCATTTTACCAGGGTAGCAATTATTATTGTTTGATTTAAATTAAATTCTCCATGTTATCAAAGTTGGTTATGTATGATGCTTTTGGTGGCCATCAAATTTGATCTCATACTCTTCTTTAAAGATACGCATACTGATCCATGAATTTTCACCAGATGCACGATTAAAGTATGTTCATTGGGTATTTAATTCTATTTATCATACATAATTATTCATCAACTGCTACAAAATTTGTATGTAAAGTGGTTCCAGATTTCTCCCTTTCTCATTAAAGCTGGGAAGCTATCTTCAATAATGTCAAACTTTATGCTGCCTCCTGGTTTCGTCAACCCAAGGATTGTTGTGGTGCACATCTATTGTTTATGTGAGTAAAGACTTCAATTCTAATCGAGCCAAAGACATCAACTCTTTTAAATTATCTGTTATAATCATTGCAGCTCAAAGCATTGATCTGTGTTGCTTTGGAGCCTGATTGTATCTGCAAGAATCATTTTGTCTTGCAGTTCCGTCTGGTAGTATTAAGTCTAATTTGTCAATACAGGAGCCATGTAAAATGTGTTAACTATAACTTCTAGACAAGCAGTCTTGAGGTGCCTCCAAACTACAGCAACAGCAGCAAAAGTTTCTTGTTCTCTGTATTTTATATCTCACTGGTTTACAGAAATTTCTTTACAACCAATACAACAGTTCACTAAGTGACACAGAATTCTTAATATTTTTGAAAAAGTCTAATTTGCAAGCAGCAAATCCAGCTAATGAGCATTTTCATTATGATATCTAACATTACATGCACACAAAGAGACATCCTCTGTGTACATGGCTAATCATTCTGACCATGTCACCTGGAATCCCGGTTTGCAGGTTCATTCCTCAAGACCTAACAAAAATTGTCAAAAGTCTGGGAACTTCAAGGATCAGCCTTGCTCCTGACAATCAGTGTTATAGGGGAGTGTTAACCAATAAGAAATAAAATTCTGTCAACAAAAGTTTTCTTGTGGTTCGTTAAATCTATTCAGGACTTTGAAGGAATTTGCTGGCCTTGTCAAATAATGTAGGTGTATCTTCAATGTTTTTGAATTAATATTGGTCTTCATAGATTTCCTCAATGAATCGGTTACAGCATTTAAGTCATGGTTGATAGCCTACATCGGCTCCTTTTTTAGGCTAATGCGTCTGATTCTCTACCATTTCAAAATCAAATATTGCAGGACCGTGGTTTAGTAGATGTTTTGTATTTTACATATTGGTGATTCATCTGACAAGAAACTAGGGAAAAGGGACATTGCCAAGCCTGGTTTGGTTTTCTAATTTAAAATGTCAATATTTTATTTTAGTGCCTTGATGTCGATGAGATGACCCTGCATTCTCAACAGTACAGGTGTGAAAAATATGGCGACTATGCATGTTATGCGTGATAATGCATGTTGCGTATTAGTGATGTTTTGTTGTTGTTTATGTTTCTACTCTTTGGGTTGAGTGATGCATTTTCTGGGCATGATCTTAGACTATGGGTATCTGAATTTAAGACATCTCTCAATATAGATATATCCGTGCTTATGATCAGCTCAAAAAGTAGGTCTCTGTTGTTGGGAGAATCTCTCTGTTTATATGGGTTCCGCAAAAAGCAACTATATGCTTGTTTCTGCAAAAGCAGACAATCCAGAAATTTTAGATGCAAATGCTCTTGTGAATATTTGCCTGATATGGTCAACTGAAAGGTTTCAGAGGCCCAAGCAGTTCCCAGTCAATTAATTGCCGATCCCTGAGGCTTTGAAAAAACAAGTCTTACGTAGAAAGCGTCCAAAAACTGACAAGACTAGTGAAAGTCTGGTAGTTTAGACTCAATATGACTAAGCATACATACATACATACATGCATACATAAATACATACATATATGCATACCAACATAGGCATGCGAAGATAGAGACGTAAATAGAGAGGAAGAGATGTCAGTGTAAGGCTTGTGCTTTACTCATCTCATGTCTTTGCAGCTACTGCGTCTTGTCCTTTTGTTTAAGAGCGATTCTGGACTTCAGCATGAAGCAGGAGCCATCGGACAGCGATGCTGAGTCTAAAAAGAAACTGATTGTAAATTACATTCCGCAGTGCATGAACCAGGAAGATGTACGCACAATGTTTGAGCGAATAGGCCCTGTTGCTAGCTGCAAGCTTGTTCGCAATCATCAGACTGGGGCTAGTCTTGGATTTGCCTTCATTGAATACCACAGCGAGGACCATGCCGAGAAGGCCGTGCTTCAGATAAACGGTGTGAAAATGCAAGACAAAACGTTGCGAGTAAATTTTGCCAGGAAAATGTCGCCAGAGACAAAGAATGCAAATGTGTACGTTGCTGGCTTGCCGAATTGGGTTAATGATGGGAAACTGACTGAGCTCTTTTCGGAATTCGGGGAGATAGTGTCTGTCAAGGTGCTTTATAATACTGATGCCTCCCCGCGCGGGGTAGGCTTTGTTCGCTTCAATTTCAGACGTGATGCTGAGCAAGCCATTGAGTGCATGGCGGGAAGAAAACTTAAAGATGGCGTAATGCCATTGATTGTTAAGCTGGCACTTCCACCTGCCCCAAAATCCAACGGTGATTCTGCGTCCGGCATAGTCAGTAATTCACATAAGTTTGACCCCTCTACGGCTTCTAACCCTGTCCTGCATCAATCTCTTCAAAGCCAACCACATGCTGGAAAGACTTCAGAAGTGTCTTCTAGTTGCCAATTTCCTGCTGGATCCACTACAGGATATAGTGTCTATGTTTATGGGATGCAGCCGCATCATACTGAACTTACGTTGTACCAGCTGTTTAGTCCGTTTGGAGCCATACTTAATGTCAGAGCTATGCGTGATCTGACGAAAGGAGGGCACCCTGGAAAAGGATTCGGATTTGTGAACTTTGTGAGGCCCGAGGATGCATATCGTGCAATCAAAGCCATGAACAACTGTCCTTATGACGGGAAAGTTCTCCAAGTATCAGTCAAAGCTACTAGGTTCAAATCCGGTCCCGACCCAGCGTCCGTTGCGCAGAGTTCCTCGGCTAATAGCTCTGGCTTTTATTCATCCGGTGGTCTACCGACAACTGGTCATGGCCCTGCTGCGGCTAGGTTTACATCTTCCTGATGCGCTTCGTAAATAGCTTTGAAGGTCAGTAGTTATTTGTGATGAAGCTTTTTCGTTTTTTTTTTTCTTCTTTCTTTTCAAATGCGTACTAGGGTTAATTGTGTCTGTTAATAAGGAAATTTCAAAACCTACTCCATTGTTTGTGATGTTGAATTCAGATTACTGGTAACTGTCTAAGCAAACGGACGGTCATGTCTTCGTATGAAGTGTTTGATAGTTTGTTGGGTTGCTCGTGGTTTCGTTTGTGCTTTTGTTTTTTTCTCTCTCTGGATTTGTCTGTCGTTTTCAATATTTCTTGCCTACCCAGGATCTATGCATTCATGGTTGTTCGATATGTCGATTTGTTCTTCTTGCGCATAGTTTTTAATTTATTCAGGTTCCACTGATCAATGAAGCGTCATCGGAGTCTTTTTAACAAATGCGGACGACTTTGCTGGTATACTACCTGTAGAGTTAGTAATCATGCAAGGTTTGCACTTTCTGCCTCCTTGCCTTATTGGTAAGTATGGCCGGACAACGATTCAAAGGAGCTAGGTGCTCTTTTATATTCCGACCTCGCATGGTCGCTATTCCATATCAATGACTATGTAGGTATTTATACTCGAATCTTTTTCTTTTGTTTTATGCTACTGTTATATTATATAATGATTATATTTCTGTGGATTATGTTCCACGGCTGCACTTAAAGTTTTGTGTTTTTTGTGAGAGGGCTACTCTTCGAAGTAGAAAGCCTGGCATTAAAGCACTAAGATATGACCATGTCATGTGGTTATGCTGTGTCCTTGATTAGTTCGGGTGGCAATTTTAGCTTTTGCAAGTTACCGCCTAAATCAGGTTATCAAGATAGCTGGCTTAAAATGTTGATTGTGATGTCGTGCTTGTATTAAGATAAAGCCTTTCTACATGGTATTTGCGCAGGTCTTTAACGTTTCTACTGAGATAGTGTTGTTTGCGGCTCATGCTCGTTTAGGTCCCACTTTTATTTGATATGAGCATCTTATTATAATACACAAGTATATATTTCATATTTGGTTTATGCTATGTGGCTAGGGCTTGGTTTGCTGCGTGAGCTGAATATGTATACTTACTAATTCTTGAAATATATATATGGGCTTTTTGTGACCATGCAGCCCATTATCCGTGTATCCACCAGCTTGTCTAAGTCTTTTCTTTCCTGTATTACAGGCATCGCTTCCTTTCTATGCGATCATTAGTTAAGTACATGTCTAGTCTCTGAATCTGAAAATTCTATAATAACTATGCATCATTGCGTCTATGTACCCAAGTAATTCTCGAGTAAACGATAAATGAGAATTCCGGTATGGCCTTGGTATTAAGTTTTTTTTTAAAGGTCTCTGGAAGTTGGTTTCTGGGCATTTTTTTCACCCGTGTGGTGTTACATCAGTTAATGTGGTGGCATGAGTCACGGGCTATATTCCTTTTTGATGCTTTAATATTGTCATCGCTTAGTGGCGCGTATTACGATGATTTATGTATCAGCAATAGCCAGCTTATTGAATATGCAATTGTCAATTACTGCAATATATGGCTTATGTATCCGGCTGTTTATGCTGCAGCTATAACGCCTGCGTTTATGTATGTGTTTAGACTAGTACGATATATAATAAGGTTTCTATTTAACTGATGAAGTTAAAACTGATTATTACTGTTGGTCTAGTTTTTCCGCCCTTTATGTCAATTTTGTATTGTAAGGGGCCCGCGTTGGTTGCTTTGTTGTTTTTTTTTTCTTCAATGCAATAGAATTAGTTGTCTTGTGGAGTTTCATTAATAGGGATTTTCTCATGAAGCCCTTCATGAAGTGATCTTAGATATTGCTACCAATGTACCGCACTTGTTTTATATTTTCTAGAGGGTTAAGTGTTTTGAAGGGTCTTGATTCGAGCCTAATGAATGTGCTGGGTTCAATATCCTTGTAAGACCCCTTAAAGTGACTTTTCTCTGCTCTGATTGAGATTTGTGTGTACAAAGCTAAGATTCGCCCTTATTTTGAAACTGTTACAAAATCAGCACTCTTACAGAGGTTCCACGTAAGTAGCGAATGAGGTTTTTATGGAGTTAGGTATTTTGCATCCCACTGGTCCTAAACTCCAGTAAATTCTTTGTCGACGTGTGCGTCCGACCCACTCGAAGTTTTCTACTTAGATATATAAATCTTGTTGTTTAGTTTAAGTGCGAAGAAATCTGAGGGACAAGTTTAATTCTTTCTGTGTCTGTCGTCTGCATGTTATCTTTGTGTTTTCTATGCTATTTTCTCGTTTCTGTTCTTGCTTTCCCGTTGAATCAGCGGCTTGTCAGTGTCTCGTGTTGTGTTACTACGATGCTGTGTGTACATTACATCTCCTTTTATTTACTTCCTTGTTGTGCCTCTGGCCGTGCTCCCGCTCTCACAAGTCGTGATATATGTACTTCAGTTTTCTCTTGCTGTGGTCTCAAGTTTGCTGAGTAGGAAATTCATTTATATGGGAGCCACCGTCAATTTTCCTTTTTGCTTGAAAGACTCCTCGTATAAATAGACTCCGGGAACACCGGAACGCCGCGAATCCGGAAACCGGATATTGAAGGCTGGAGCTGTTGCTTATTCTTAATGCCACTCTGTGGCGGACTTATTCTCCTTATGCGTTATTAGGCGGTTGTCTGACTAGTTCTTGGCCGAGCACTACATTTGTCTCTGTGACACGTTAGGTAAAATCAGACTGTTCCCACGGTTTTCACATGTTTTGTATTTTCGTTGCTTTCGCGCTAAATAGTTGTGTGAATTTGCCTGTCTTGTGGAGCATGGTGAGAGTCGCCATGTAGCTGAGGTGTTAGGTATAACGGCGAGTACATGAGCCTCATGGCTTTGAATGTTCATAGAACAAATGACGATCAGCTTATTGCTGCTTGCGCTTATGAGCGTTTTATGTTCAGCATAAAAATTGATGCAATGTCGGTGAGCTAGTGGAGTTCTAACATGAGACTTACACCTTTGTCGCTGCTACACCTTTTACGGTTTTTAAGCTTTAGCATTTAAACACGCCCTAAGACCAAAGCGGGTGCTAGTGCCACCATTACATACTCGTCTCTTCACTCTCATCTCCAAGACTATGATGGAGACGATTTTCGTATTCGAGCATCGGTGTAGTGTGAGAGTGGTGGTCCGTATGTTTAATTGTTGATTTGTGCTCGCATGCATTTATGTCACTATAGTGACTCCACGCAAAAGTGCTTAAAACTGTACCCAAGTAGTTTTAGAACGATGCTTTGTTGTTAGCAATAGCGTCGTTGTTACAATAGTCGTAAAACTTCGCTTTGTTAGTTCTTTTGTCGGTCGTTCTTTGTGATACTTTGTTAGCAACAGCGTCTATGTTGCAATAACCATAGACATTCGCGTTTTGTTCGTTGGCGGTTTAGATATCCGAAGTGCCTTACTCGAGTGAGCACTGCCATGGATGAAGACACGTTTGCCCATGAATCCGAGATCGAATCGAAGAAGAAGCTCATCGTCAACTACATCCCGTCGTGTATGAGTCAGGAGGATGTGCAGCTCATGTTCGAGCGGATCGGCCCGGTCACTAGTTGCAAGCTAGTGCGCAACCACCAGACGGGGGTCAGTTTGGGCTTCGCTTTCGTGGAGTACGGCTTGGATGAGCACGCGGCGCAAGCGATCGCGCAGGTGAACGGCGTGAAGATGCAAGAGAAGACGCTGCGCGTCAGCTACGCTCGCAAGACGTCTCCCGAAACGAAGAACACGAATGTTTACATCGCCGGCCTGCCAGAATGGGTCGACGAAGGAAAGTTGGCCGAGCTCTTTGCTCCCTTTGGAGAGATCGTGACGGTGAAAGTACTTGTGAATGCAGACAACACGCCTCGTGGCATCGGCTTTGTTCGCTTCAACTACAGAGTCGACGCGGAGAGGGCCATCGAGTCTATGGCTGGGAAGAAGCTGCCGGAATCGATCGTTCCCCTCACGGTGAAACTTGCTCTGCCTCCTGCGTCGAAGAATGAAGTCGCTGGAAAGCTCGCTGTTCGTGGCAGTGCTAGATTTAACCCAATAGGTGCCACAAATCCTTTAGTTTATCAATCAATTCAGACTCAACCTGGTGCTCCTGGAGTTTCTGGAGCTGCTACATCCAATACCTTGCCCCCTCCTACGGCCATGGGGTACAGTATCTATGTTTATGGACTTCAGCCCCATCATACCGATCTAAATTTGTATGAGATCTTCAGTCCGTTCGGCGCAATATTGAACGTGAAAATGATGCGGGATCTCTCAAAGGAAGGCCACCCGGGCAAAGGATACGCCTTCGTTAATTTTGTGAAGTATGACGAGGCCGCCCGTGCGGTGTTGGCCATGCACAACTATCCATATGATGGGAAGGTTCTACAGGTTTCGTTCAAGGATACGAAAAACAAGGGTGCTGGTGGTCAGGCGATAGGTTCTGCTACGGCCAACGCGGTGAATGCTTCTATGGTCATGCCAAGTGTTACTCCTCCGGCGACCAATCCTCTGGCATACACCGTCTAAAGTAAGAAAGTCTCATGGTTTTCGTCTTGGTAATTATAATGTCCTAGTCTTTGTTTTATCCTTCGGGTCGCTGCTTTTCCTTAAATGCATGATGAGATTTGCTTGTTACGGGAACAAGCCATTGTGGTATGTTGTCGGGTTTTTAATTTGTATCGTTTCTGTGACTTTGATGTTGTTTAATCGTCTTTTTTCAAATATATTATCTGACAGGCCTATGGCGACTATGGTCGGGGTAAGGTCTCCACTTCTAAGTTGCGAGCGAAGAAGTCGTTTGCGACCAAGATGAAGAAGTTTGTCTGTTATCTTAACAGCCTCTCCGGCTTTTGCTGAAGACTGCCTGCTAAGCAGTTAGCCTTTGTACATTTTTATCGTTTATATAGTGCCGTGGACTCCACAGTGTGATTACCTGTGGTTCGCTGTACGACCGGCAGAACCTTATTCTATGTTTACGTTAGGTGTGGTTGCAAAATGCAGCGCCAGCGATTCTGATGTGTCACCATCTTTCGATTGTGGCCCGTACATCCAGTTTCTTGTTCTTTACGAGTTAGTTCTCAGGGATTTTGTTGTGAATGCAAGTTTCTAAAAAAAACGCCCTGGTTCTACTTTGTAGCGAATGCAAAGGTCCTTTGGTGCGATGCGCTTTTCGTAAGGTCGGTGAAAAATCTCAGCGCAAACCAGTGATGACCAGCTTCTCTTGTTTGTTTTTCTGTCGCTACTGTTGGGGTTTTTGTGAGAAACTTCAATAGAAAACAACATTGATAGCAGCCAAGTTCAATGGCAATTGAGCTTCCAAAACTAAGAAACATTGGACTGCGTTCGCCCTCCCCCAAAGACCTATCTGCGCTTAGCTTGAGCTCTTCCATATTATATAAATCCGTAGGCGCGATAAGGAGCATGTAAGAGATATTTCTGAATACATCAGGCCTCTCTGCCATCGAGCTGGTTTCGTGTATGCTCAGACAGTAGGGCTGCCGTTATGGTAGCGAATTGTCTAGTCCGTAGCAAGTGTAAATTACTTGCCGATGCTCCCTTTGCTTTCCATCATTACCCGGATAAATTTCTGCGTGAGACTTTTCGCGCGTTGCGTGCTAATTGTTCGTATTTCTGTTGGATCTTCAATCAATCCCTCCCCTTTTTAGATTATACTGCTTGAGCGTTTGATTTTTCATACTGGTTTGCTGCTTTGAGCGTCCACCATTGGAATGGCGCCATCAGTGTCTTTGCATGTTGATGACTAATTCCCATGTGCTGTCCCACGTGTATTTTAATTTACCATGTGCAGAGGAGATTTTATCGATGTGTGTCGCGGAAAATTTCTCGCTCTGGATCGCTTGTAATACGGTCAAAGGCAAGTGTGAACTTTGTCGCATAGCATGGTGCAGCTTGTCACCAGTATAGAAAGTTAATGTTAGACGTGGAATCGCCGCTCGAATGTAAGTTTCACTGCGGAAATGACAAAAGCGCGGATATCTTCCCGTTTTATTCACGTTTTTTTTTTTTTGATAAGTCATTGCTGGTGCGCCTTTCGCGTTGTTTTAAATGTTTCCAGGGTCAGCCGTGTCGTGATTTTTCTTTTATGTGCTGAAGCTTGAGACGGATAAAACGAAAATTACGCGTCATGGGCATGGCATGTCTTTAGCAGATACGAAAATGAGCACAAGCGTGGCCTGCTGTGGGCGATCAGCTGACCAGATGTACCCCTGCGGTCATTACTACGATGTGCTTATTATGTCTGCTTTTATTACGGCTTTTCAGTGGATTAGTAAGTAATATAACTTACATATTATGCTGGCTTTGCAGGCATGTTTAAGCGAACGCTAAGGCACCTGTTTGAACTCAATTCATGTTGTATTTTTTCTTGCGTCCCCAGCGATGCGTTGCAGTTTTATCTGATCATGTGGTGGTTTCTAATGAAACTCGCTAGTGCTATATCGTGATCCCTTGTGCTATCTACAAGCGTTTGTTGGTTAATTCTTAGATTTGTTCATGTCAAACGTATAACTTTTTTTCTCGGAAGACCTGGAGTTCGCGAGGGACGCTTCTTAAGCTCGGTATGGATTGAACTTACTTGTCTGTGCTACACATCAGCTATTTAAGGTTGAGAGAAGTGCCAATTTTGATGAAAGTTTTGACCAGAGCTTCATGTTGTGATAGATAGGTTGTTCTATGGATTAATCTTTGTGAGACCGTCGATTCTTTCTTTTCGCCGATTCTCAACTCTAGTGTAAATGTGAGTCCTTTAGCTGAACCGCCTTCAAGCATAATATTGGGCGCGAGTTATGTAAAAAAAGGAGTTCCGGAAGCCGTATTTCCTTAGTTCCACGCGCAAGCCTATGCATTTACGGAAGAGCAAGCTTTTCCCGAACAGCTATGCCTCTGCATAAGTTACCGGAACGTAAACACAGCGAGCGACTGCCGTTCGTTGCCTAAGGCAAACGTGCAATTATTAAAATAGGCAATGGCGGCGCTGGAGTCGTTTCCCACGAGAGATCACAGGATTTTGAATCGTGCACTTCTGCCTCGATCTTCATCTTCATCAATTTGCCGTTGTCATAGCGTATGTTGCTTAACCTGCAGGTAGTGACTTCTTTTTTATATATGTACATTGCACAGAATGACGAAATATCATTAATTGCACAAGGAATGGACATGTTTTGTAATGACTTAAGATGTAGTTCTTGCGGAAGACTTAAACAGGACTATTAAATAACTTGCGTATGTTTGCGGAAAATCTTGTTGGAAATCTATTAACAACGTTTGCTGCCGGTGGAAGAAAACACTTTCGTTCCTAAAAATTGCTTCTCCGTACGTTAAGGCCAATACTTTGAACTGGAGGTACATGGAAGTGGAGTCGGTGCTTCGGTTATATTTGTTCTTGTAGATCATGTATTTGTTATTAAATTTATACAAATGTATTTTGGCAAATGCTTCGGTGTATGCAGAGTGCAGTTTCTAGGAAGCGACTCTAGATCTTTGTCTGATTTTTGCTGGAGACACACTGACCGAGCAGCCAGCGACCAGGATTGGCTTTCTCTCGTTGGACAATGGGTGACGTCGGCGTACGCTCGACTGAGCAAGGACCCTTGCCTATCACAGACTTCATGTTGCAACACAGACATCTTATCGAGCCAAATTAGAACAGATTTACTTTCGATCAGCAAATGATTCAAAAATTGCGTTCTTTATAGTCCCCAAGCCTTACTTACATCCCCGTTAAGCCAGTCATGGAATGGTCAGCTCGATTAATCATCTTCGCTTCCTAGAGATGTTCATTTTTTTTTGTGGTCACAATTCCCGAGTAAGACAAGGCTCTTTTTCAGAATGATGGAGTTGGACAAACTAAACATAAAGCCCCAATTGTTTATGCGTGTATAAATGTATGTATGTATGTGTGTATGTATGTATGTATGTATGTATGCATGCATGCATGCATGTATGTATGTATGTATGTATGTATGTATGTATGTATGTATGTATGTATGTATGTATGTATGTGTGCATGTGTGCATATGTGCATATGTGTGTATGCATTACTAACGCATGCATGTGTTGGCGAAGTACGTGTTTGCATGTATGCATATGGTAAGGCAAAATGTGTATATATTGAAGTGAGGTACACATCAGTTGCTAAGAAATTTTTGCGTGAACAGATCCTCTTTTTCGCAGGCTATGAATTTCCTATTGAGCGAAGAAGCAGTCTTTTTCTCCGACGAAAGAATTTTTGCCATAAGAAGTAGTTTCGAAAATAAAGTAGCGACGAAAATTATGAGAGACTTGCTCGTCTAGTATCGCATAACCTGGGTACTTCGCCAACGCTAATGTTCGGAGCAGTCAAGTCCGCAAAGTTTTCCACTGCATCTGTTTCTGGTCCGGGCTATGTCATTCCATGTCAGTGACGTATTATAGGCCCACATCAGGTCGACGGCTCTCTAAAGGCAATCTTAACTGGCCTGGTGCACGATGAAATACTGTGCTTGCATGTCTTCTTCCATCATGCACTCAGCTTTGTTTTACTCTTCTTAATATCATTGCTGGTGAGCAGCTTTTGCCATAACGCTCTTCCCTTTCCCGACTTATTGTCGTTATCTGACGTTGGCTCGAGTTCTTTTTTATGAAGGTCCGATGTTGACTTCGCCCTCAGTGGCTCTGGACGTCCAAGGCCTGGCTGCAAAGTATGGTTCGCTTGGAATACCTTCACGTGCTCCTTGACGAAGTGGTGCACGACAGCCTCCAAGTCCATGTAGTTATCCGACACGCTCACTTCGCAGAACATGCCCCCTAGACTGTTGGCCAGTCGGCTACCTTCCAGGAAGGTCACGGCCCGTTCGTGGGAAAGGTCTTTCTTGTTGCCGATGATAAGACAGGGCATGTCTCGCAAAGCTTTCTGCTGTTCAAACATGCTTGCCGTCCTTTGAATTTCCGCGAAGCTTGGGCGATTTGTGATGGAATAGATCAGAAGCAGACCGTCCGCCCACAGCAAGTCGCTTGCCCGCTTACTCCAGCTAACCTGGAATGAAAACGGGAAATCTTTCTAGGAGGCATTGCGATCAACATTACAATATTTATTATTTATTTATTTATTTATTTATTTATTTATTTTTGTTATTTCCTTGCCACCGGGCAAGCTTGTCTGTTCCCAAAATGAGGACTAAATCTGATATATGTGTATATACATATATATATGTAATATTGTATTATAGTTATATGTAATATATAATATAATTATAATTTGTATGGATATATAAAATGGCGTAAAACTAATGGCTTTGCTATTGCTATTTCTTAGTCTAAGTAACGGAGAGCAAAGATAATTTTAATTGTTTTTTTCTTGCTTTGCGGCAGTTTGGTTTGGTTTGGTTAATTTCCTTATTATAGTTAGTTGGGTATAAGCGAATGACATCACAAGCGCATTCACGTCGTTCGGTGAATCAGCAAGTTACACTCCACCCCAAATGTTTTCAGGCCAGTCCGCGCCTTAGAGTTAATCATATATGAAAGCTCGATGGTACGTGCGCAAACCTTGCCTACACCGCTAGATCATGACGTCAAGATATTGCGCTAATAGCAGAACGCTATGCGCGAATTAACTTTCACATCACCACTGCAACTTAGATAACAAACTCTTCAGACTTCCTGCAACTTGAGACGCGCAAAAGTGCCCGTCTGTTTGTCGTCTGGGTTGGTTAAGCCATCAAAGGCTGGCGACGTTGACAAACACAACCCCCATAGGACCATAGCTTCATAGAATTTCCACGCCAGTTGACAGGTGGTTCATTTAAGAATAGCCTGACAGAATAATACATGTAAAATATACGGTATCTTCTATCTGAACGAAGCTTGAAAAAATTTCAGCGGTAATATTTTCGGCAAAACAATCGTCAAACGAAACCCCCACATTTACAAACGGTAATGCAAAAGTCATTGAACTTGAATAGTTGCTTATTAGCTATACTGCTTCAGTTCTTAAGCTTTAAAGAAGTTATTAGCACTTCATTATTTATGACAGAGAGGTATTCAGAACCAGACACATGGATACTTGAAACGAGAATGAAAATTTGATTAGCTCCAAATAAATATCTCACCCCTCTTGCAGTGTCCTTGATTTCAATGATGATTTCTTGCTTTCCAATAAATGCAGTCTTCTTGAAGACGCCTTCTACGAATTGAAGAACATACTTATAGAGCACGTTAAGACCAATGCAGAATTCCAAGCAAATACAATTGCAAAGTTTCACAGGAATTATCGTTTTCTCAGACCTGTGATAAGACGGCATGGACTAAAAACCTTCAACACTTTAAGAGAATTCGGGACCTACCTAAGAGCGGGTCATATTCACCAATAAATCTGCGTGTAAGATACCGGACTGTGAAGGCTAAACAGGAATTAACTAGAAAATTTCAGCCAACCCCCTCAATTCAATTCAACTGAAACTCAAAGAAGAATGAAGTAGCTGGTCATGTAACGTCTTATATGTTTAGCTATCAACCTATGTAATCTATCTATCTACTTATCTTTCTATCCATCTATCTATCTATCTATCTATCTATCTATCTATCTATCTATCTATCTATCTATCTATCTATCT
>QQSS02233367.1:0-10134 GCA_003687565.2 Craspedacusta sowerbii | reverse complement strand
TATATATATATATATTTGAATAATTCCCTAATATTTGCTGGAGATGCCGAGGAAGTCTATCATGGTGCCAGTTGCGCCTAAAAGCTGTAGGGAAGCGACGACTTCGAATTTTAAGATTTGAAATCTTAACAACGACAAAAACTACGCGCCCTTCGAACACGCAGCTATAAATGTGCCCCTGAAACTCTTACTCCATAGTTGGGTGTGTCTAACTGAATGTTTTGAAGATCCTTGAAAAGTTACCATTAAGATGCAAACTTTCTGAACTCTAGCTTTGAATTCTTAACTTTTAAAACAATATGAAAACCTTCCTTCTAAATTTTGCAGGCACTTAAATTAAGCGAAGTGGCTTTAAGACTTCTTTAAGATGTTTTTTTTGGCGGCTGATAGACGTAGGAACCTTAAAATCAGCGAATTCTTTTCTCTTTATAGGATTTATGTCTCTATATGCTAAAAGAAAGAGCTAACGAAGCTTCTTATAGTGTCAGTCATGCTTGTCTTAATCTTAGAAATAATAGAATTACGTAGTTTCTGGTATTTGTAGGCTTTGCACTCTTCGTCCTTATAGTTTCTTTAAACGATAGTCAAAGTACAAGACTTGGCGCATAGTCGAAGAAAGCGAATTGCTGCCTATATAAACGAATTTATTCATATTTTCCTGAAGATGACTATGGTTATTCAAAAACATGCTGAAACTCAAAGGTATTGTTATAGTTTCTTTGCAAATATCGTCATTGTTTGACGGCTTAAAGCTATTGGTATGGCTAGAAGATATCTTAATTTTAAAGCAGCTTGCAACCTTTATTATGTATATGTCCAGCCATACATATCCATTGGAAATATAGCATGGGGCAGTACTAATAAGACAAAATTGGAAAAAATCCACAAACTTCAGAACAAAGCTGAAATAATAATAATATCTTACGCTGCGAAAACAGCACACTTAATGTCTCTTATGAAGCATCACAATATGTGAATCATATATGAGATAAATATTTTCCAGACTTTAATTTTTCTTTATAAGCACCAGCATAATGTGCTTTCAACTGTGTTTTGCAATTATTTCGAAAGAGTTACCCGTTGTTACAAAAAGTTGATTGATAAAACTTGGATATAAAGAAAGATTTTCCAAGGGAAAAGGAAGATCCTCCATCACATCACGGGAGCCTTTCCTTTGGAACCGAGTAACATGCAACTCTGTTAAAGACAGTACAACACTTAGAATGTTTAGGCAGGAATTGAAAAAATTTCTTTTTAACTCAGCTGAACATAAACCAATCTAGTAACCATACACTCTTATCGCGTGTATATTGTGAGTCACTATGCATCCACATTGTTCCTCTCTTGTTCAAAACATTACAAGAGAAATATTAGATACTGTCAGCCAAGGACTCAAAGTATCTGACTGTTCCACTTTGAACATTTGAAATTCTGAAAGCGCCATTGTGCTACACGTTCCACTAACCTAGTGAACCAGACATAAAATAAAATTACCAGTTAGCGTATGAACATATTTTATAATACTCCTTGAAAAGTCACACTTGAGCTTCTGGGAGTTCCGTGCCATACCCACGGAAATAATTGCGGCTGGACTATTGACCGCTCTCCGAGTATTAAAACGTTGCTGCAATATTGTTATGTTTGTGCTTTTTCACTGGCGAATAAATTTCTTTCTGCGCATCCGGGGATATTCCTGGCTCTTCACTAACCAACCAACTAACCATCCTTCATCAAATCAATCTTCAATTTCTTGTCCCACTTACGCTTGGCTTCAGCGACGCAAGTGTTCATAAAAAAATCTCCGTAATTTTCATTCTGATTCGCCGGCAACCGAAAACCCTTTATCCACGACTTGTGTGTGCATGTGTGTTTGCGTGCGTGTGTGTTTGATTGTTTCTAAATGCGCTTGTAGGTGTGTGCGTTTTTTGTCTGTGCGTGTGTAGGCGTGGTTGCTTGTGGTTGCTTGCGTTTGTATGTGTTGGTGCGTGTGCGTTTGTGTGTGGATGTGTGATAAAATGTATGTGTAGCCTTTTATTTTTTGCACAAATCTGCCTTTCGTTTCGTTTGGAAAGCAAAGATCAAGAACTTTCTCAAGTGTCCCTGGGTTAAGGAAATTATTCAAATGGCGTGGACACGTCTGCGCACTCACTATGTACAGCAGGGGTCTCCAAATTTTTCAGTACGTTGGCCGCGCTAACTGATCGGTTGCAAACTGGGGCCTGGATGTAGTGTTAAGGTCAAATAAAGTCGAATCAAACCGAGATGCTATTTTTATCTGTAACTCAAGTGACGCCCATCTGATGCGGATTTATTGAACCAAAGCATAAATTCCTGAAATTAGATCGTCCCTCAGAAGCACGACATTCCTTCGTATCATAAATTTCCGTACTTTTCTTTACGTTGAGGAAGGCATTTGAGGGCCGGAGAAAAGGCCGTAGCTTGGAGACCGCTGATATGTAGGTTCTTCTTCCCTTCCTTCTGTTGCGGTTGATTATTTATGTCAACTATTCAAGTTTCCAGCTTTTCCCTGTCCTGCCAAGCAAACAAACCTGTGTTCCTCATAACACCAAGAATACGCAAAAATTTTCTGACGAGGAGAACTTCTCAACGAAGATCAAGCGATTACTAAACCTTTCAGGCTAGTTGTTTATTACTTTATTGTCAATTAATTGCAAATTGTTATTGTTTATTTTTGTCAGTCATCCACCCAGTACTGACATCGACATCGGTCAGAAAATTTGTCCGTAGGTGGTAGGCCGTCACAAACGCACCTGGTATTGTCGAAGCCACAGGTCACCTCGAGGCCAGGCACTGCTTCGCACAAGGAGCTTTCCTGATGGAAAGGCTCATCGATGATGCGAATGTCTGGTAAGCTATTCGGCGCCCGGCATTGCCGAATTTTGCAGGATCGGATCTCAATCGGGAGTAAAGGACCTGTCTTGCAATTCACTTTGCAATGCGCGATCCGTTGATGGATCAAGTCGCCTTTGCTGCAAGTTTTCGGGTCCTTAGGATGACACTCTCCATCGCGCATCGTACATATTCTTACACTATTCACAACAATCATCAAGCCGGCAACCGTGTCTTTAAAGCGTGCTTCCATAGCTGCCTTTTTTAGACAATTCCGAAATTGCACGTTGCAAAAGCATGGCCGGCTTCGAAACAAGTACCCGCCAATGGGAGTGCTTGTGTCGGTGCAAGCCAGGTGTTGGTAGCAACAATAGTCCAGCACGCTAGATGGCTTTACAAAACCTGCCCCACTCAGAGTATGGTTTGTCTTATAGAAGTTGCAGAAGGGTGCCAGCCTTGACATAGTTTGGAAGAGGAGCTTTGGAAAGCATTGATACCCGTAGCCCGGCTTTTCAAAACCGGATTGCCACTCGTAATTTTCGTCGTCCAATTCGACGCAGTAGTGCAGGCTACCGCAGAGTCGTGGGCTAGCCACGCATTGATTGAAGGAACCACTTTTGCAGCTCACTGAGGTGGAGACAGACTGGCACACTCCAGAGTGCTGGCAAATGCCGCTGACTTCACAATAGTCAACGAACCATTGACATCTAGCGAAAAAAAGAACATAATTTCAACACTTCGTCGGCATTACAAATAACCATGGCAAATGTTTTCACTTTATGATTGTGATAATTATGCATAATTATAGCAGTAATTATACATAACTTGTAATAATTTTAATGATTGTACATATTATTGTAATAATTATCCATAATTAATTCAATACTGAGACGTAACTAATTTAATAATTAGACATAAGCAATTTAGTAATTATTCAAATGAACGCAGTAGCACCACATTGGTAATTACTTTATGAAGAAAACAACTAATTTTAATTTCAAGCACATGTTTCGACAAACCATCGCCATTTTCAACTTTTTTTTTTCTCTTTCCACATGTGTTTGCCATATTTAACACTTTAACAAGACGCAGCTCACAAAAAAAAATACATCATACAAAACGCAGCTCATAACAAAAACTACATCATGCGTAGTTGCTTTTAGTCCAGATCTTAATCTTCAGATGGCAACTTTTGACCAAGCAACTTTTGGCTCTAGAACTTTTAACCAAGAAAACCTCACAATGATATTTATACGGAATAGACGTGACAAAACAAGTTGTTTTTCTTCTTAGAATAATTATTCATAATAATTGTAATCATTATACATAAGTAATTAAATACTTATACATAATTAACTTAATAATAGTACCTAAGGAATTTAATAATTATTCATAATTATTGTGAGCCTTACGAACAGCCATTTTAATAATAAATACAATTTTTCTTCCATAATTTTGGTGGGGAAAGCATTACCTGCATTCATGTTTGAGCCAGTTGGTACCCGCGGGCGCAACAGTGTCGCACACGCATCTTGTCCCGCGATCGCCACATACAAGCTTCTTGCCGTAGACCACAGGTACGCAAGAGATTTCTCCCTCCGCTAAGTCAACAACTCTAGCTTTGTAGGCTTGTTCTAAGCTTGAAATACGAGGGCTGCATCTGAAACATAGGTATGAGGTGTCAAGAAACAAATCCATAAGTTGTTCTTCTTTGGGAGATATAAAGATGTAATAATGATCGAGATTGTAAGGGTCAGCGTCTCAAAAACCGTTGTCGTTTGAATCCAGAAATTTCGAGAAGTTTCGAGAAATTTCTGTTCTCGTTTGAAACGAGACCGATGTTCTTCTCGTCTCGGAACTTCTCGAATCAATCGAGACGGACGTGAAAGTTCTTGTTTGAAACGAGAAACTACAATAATCCTCTCACTTGCGTTTCTGATCGTCTTGTCTGCTGTTAGACAGCTGTCAATCTTACTGCTAGTGAAAAAGTATTGCTATTGCTAAAACATTTCTGGCATGTGAATTTCACTTCGACGAATATAAAAAATCTTCCACTAAGACCTCCTTCCTTCTTGTAACATCTAACAGTCATCACTATTTTTGCTCTATCTTTCACTGGTAGCCATGGCGACACCAAGGTCACTCAGTGCTTGCAAAGTCTTTTTAGAGGACGGATTGCATTGAAACAACAACAACAACAACAACAAAAGCAACAACAACAACGATAATATATTTCTCCCTCATTGCAATACTCAATACACTGTAGCCTAATGCACTATACTTAGAGGCGTAAAGTTTTAGAATTGATTTTATCTCTCAGTTCAAAGGAGTGCGTTAAAATTATTATAAGAAGGATCATACTGTGGTCACGCACTCAACCGAGTCGAGTTGGCGATACGAATCGATTTGTGCAGTATTGCCTTTGCTCTGGGATCGACTACATTTCAAATCAGGGTTCCATGGCATCCCTTACAAGCCCACCTTGATTGAAACTATAGTTTATAGTAATAGTATCATCTCTAGTATTAGTATCAATCGCAAAAAGAAAAACGAGTCAAACCTGGCTTGGGCATTAACTTCATATGAGCTGGTCAGTGAATGTCCCGGTAAAGCAGGAACGCAATGCGCAATCTGGTCCCAGATAAGATCATTCATCTGGCATCTATCGCTGGGATTAGGGGCAAATGGATTACAATATTCCTTTTTTGGTGGTGCAGACCTGCTTGTAAAGGCAATGCATTGAAGTGCGTCTGGATACGTAAGGCAATAGTCATCCTCTGGTAATTGCGAGGCAACTTGCAACACAAGCCAAAGAACAAAGTGAATATAGAACAGAGTATTCATAATATTTCCCTTTCTGTTCGTACAGACACTCTATTCTAACAAGTAAATGGCTTCTTCCTCGTTTATAGTTGTATATAACAAAAGGCCTGAATTAGACCATAACTTGAAACTAGGATTAATTTGACGTCATCGTAGGATCGAAGTTGAACACATTGCAGTTGCTAAAGAGCCAGGTTGCTAAGTAGCAAAAGTGTTGTTGTTGTTGTTGTTGTTGTTGTTGCTGTTGTTGTTGTTGTTATTGTAAGTAGACATGTTGCTTAAATCATGCTAGCAAGAAAACAAAGTTCAATATAACTGTTTTTTCTGCACGATTCATAAATGCTGCTAAATTCGCGCGCTTATTAGTTGGTACACTATTATTTGAAAGTTGGTGTGCTAAATAACTAAACCAACGTATTTTCCATTACTTGCGAGCAAGCACTTTCTGTTTTTTCGATTTTATTTGTTGTGTCAAGCATCTCCACTTAGGTCATTTTCTAATGCATTATTTGTTGGTAAGCTAAATATTTATGCATAATGTGTTGCTTTATTAATTTCCTTTTTTAAGACACTTGTCAGCGCTTATTTTCTTCATTATACATAAATGTATGGCTGAAAGCTCATCGAAAGCATTGGAACATAATAAAAAACCTGTTAGAAGTACAGCTTCTTATATCGAATCAGTCTACAATAAACCCGTAACATTTTGATGCACCGTGAAGCATTTTCTGCAAATACTTGCTATAGAATGACATAGAATTATAGAAATTTGATCCATACCATCCTATATGTAACGCTCCATCCATCCGGGCAAAGTGATTTGCTGAAAGGTTGCTTATTCTCATGCTCACTCTGCTAATGGTGCCCCATGAAGAGACCAACGGTCTTCTAGGGGATCCATGCCCGGAAGCAAGTAAACTGGACTAATAGCAACTGTCTTATTTGTATGCATTACAAAGTGTATTATCCTATTTTTGTAATATTTCCGATGGCGAATAGCTACAAAGCGAAAAACAAAATTAAAAAACAAAGCAAAAAAACAAAAAATAGTCTGTATTTGATGCGATCCAATTGTCGAGAAATAAATAAATTCTTTTCTGTTCTGTTCTATTCTGTTCTGTTCTGTTCTGTTCTGTTCTGTTCCGTGTTCTTATGATGCTCCATGAAAAGACCGAAGCGTCACATTATTTTTATTAGCTTTTTTTTTTCTTTGCCATGCACACTAAAATTGCAGCTTTATAAAATCCCAATAACTTATTGAATCTTTTTCCTATTCGCAGCATTGAAAAAAAAAATACTTTGAATGAGTGAAAATTATTTAGGAAACCAATTATAGCCCTCGCTTAAAGAAATTGTTCACTTGAGAGCTTTTGTTCTCGTGAGACGGTGCAAAGGTCTTCAAGGGTTTCGAGTTCGTAATAGGACTCCAAGCAGTTGCCTGGCCAGTTAAGACTCCAACCAAAGGTCTCTGACAAGTCCCTTGGCCGGGACAAAACGTACCTAAGGTTAGCCATTTGATAAAAAGCGAAATATCTATATCTCTCTGACATAGTCATCTACCCATCATCCTCTGCAGCCCTGCGCGGTACGTTTGTCTTCAAACCCGAGCATCATTTTCAAAACAAACCGTGCGGACGCATTTCGAAGGCTGTTGCTGGTAAAGTTCTACATATGAGAAGTCGTTGTCTAACTTTAAAGGACGTTTGAGTGGAGGCACACTTTCAGTAGACCAGCATACCCGCATTTAAACGTTAATGCAGTGAATATTCAAGAACAACACTTGCATCAACGAAATAAGTTTGATTAACTTTATTTGATATTTTAGGACTGCAATGGGAAATTGCTACGGAAATGCAAAGAGTGAAAGATACAAGATAGATTTCATTCACAATTTTCTACATCCTCACTCGCTTGGTCAGCAACTAGTTCTGGGTATCGCTTGGTGCACCCCTCGTAATGCCAGCATCGACCGTGGGTTCATCAACGTTACGAGAGGACTCATTCAAGCAGTCGTATGCAATTTTTACACTGAATCTACACAAAAAACGTTTTGCCATAGCCTGTAAGGAGAAGAGTTAGTATGAAGATATAATTTTACCTCTTTTTAAAATTAAAACTAGCAAAGCACATCTTTGAAATTACGCATGTGGTAAGTAAGCAATCAAACAAGTAAGCGAGTAAGGGAATAAATTATAAAAAATCAATCAAACGAGTAAATGAGTAAGTGAATAAATTAAAAATACAAATTTCATGAACAAATGAATTAATTATGAATAAATAAATACCTGATTAATTAAAGACAAATCAAAATACAGAAATTCCAAGTACATTAATAAATCAAATTATTAATTAATTAAAAGGTCATTATGAACAAGCAAAGTAAATCTTGATTTCAAATTTTTATGTTTTTTTTGCTAAGGAAATTTAGACAATTGCAAACGGGTTCAAAATCTTTTGTCATTTAAAATTTTTCTCCATTTGACTTCATCGTCTTCTCAGTAGCTGGTTAGCGCCCGAACTACGCAAGGAAGTGTAGAGTATGGTTTTCACCTGGAGGTTATGCATAACATGCTTGATTATAACAAGCCTGTTAACCTGCATGAGATTTCACTTTTCTAGTGGTATTATTTTCTTCAGGTGCGACTGGTCGGTCCAAATATTGTAAGACTCCAATTCATGAAGATCGATAGTCCTCTGTACGTTTTTTTTTACCATGAAATTTCGAATGAGGAACAAATAGCATAGCCAAATGCATGACTCTATGCAATGTCAAAATAAAGCATCAAGTTACTACAGTAAGCACTTATAAATTCATGAGCTAAATAAAATCATGTTCAGAAGAAACTTTATGAAGACATTTTAGTGTTTAGAGAATGCATTGTCAATGAAAGCCGGAGATGAAGGAACTTTGGTCCTCAGATACAAGGATGCTTTCGTCAAGGAGGTAGGGAGCCACTAAGGCGCAGATAGCTAGTGAGCAATTCAACCTACACCCTGCTTTTCGACAATCGCTTGTTCCATCAAACCAGAAGCACAGGTATGGGCGCTCCCTTTGCTGTTGACTACGCAAACACTCTTATGCGAAAATTTGAGTCGAGATTGCTTACTAGGTATAGGTACCTTTTTGAAAAGTCACTCTTACGCTGGTACCGTTACATCGGCGACATATTTTTCGTCTGGGAAGGAAGTAAGGACAGCCTAGACCATTTTCTTCGTTTTTGCAACGAATTTGCCTATTCCAATTTCGCCTCGACCATAAAGTTCACCACCACCACATCCCAGTCCGAAGAAATTTTCTTCGGAAGAAGATTTATCACGGACTTCTACTCTAATCCAACTTCTGCACATGCTTACTGAAATTCGGAAAGCGATCATCCACCTGCAATCTTCAAATCTATTCCATTTTCGCAATTCACGAGGATTCGAAGAATTTGTACAAATATAACAGATAATAATAAGCATACTAACACCTTTATAGAGTACTTTAGAAACTTTGGCTACGACCATCAATCCCTTTTTAGAACAGCATCTCGCGTGGCTACAGTGATCAGGGAGGATTTGTTTAAAAAAAAATAAGCATAATGCAAGCACTACGAAAAACGAGAAATGTGCATTTGTCCTAACCTGGCATAGGAGCCTCACTGGTATTTCGAAAGTGCTTCGTTCAACATATGACCACATTTGTCGTAATTACCCAGACTTTAAACATGTTTTCCCAGCGTCACCGATTGTTGCCTTCAAGCGAACGAGCAACATAAGAGATCTTCTGGTTCGGTCGTCATGCACAAGCAAGTGTGGGACATCGACTTCCTGTAATGTCAAGCGTGGAAAAGGCTGTTTTCTATGTACGTCCATGAGTGGCATGGATAAAGTTTACAATAAAAAGTCTGGAAGATCTTGTTATACCGGAGGTAGCACGTGTGGTGAGCAGGCCGTCATTTATGCCGCGGAATGCCGCAAGCACGAACTCATATATGTGGGTTATACGAGCAATCAACTTAACCATCGTTTCGATGGGCATCGATCGGATGTTTTACACCACCCCAGCCAAACTGAACTTGCAAGGCACTTTGCTAAATGTAAAGATTGCAATTTTAGCACGGACTTGCGTGTGACGATCCTGCCAGTGGGCCAGAGGGACAGTTCAGAATGAATGAAGATCGATGGATAACAAGACTGCAAACATTGCACCCTAAGGGCATGAATGTTCGGGTTTCAGCAATGGCGGAGACGCATGCTTTGTTATTTGGCTAGCACTAGAGTTTTTACGTGTGTTTTTAAAAATAATTTTGTTTATTTACTATTATTATTATCATCATCATTTTGTTTGTCTTTAGGTTCCCTTCGCGTGATTTTTATACTTCTGTCATTAGTATGCGTGCATGTACGCTTTTTCCTTCATCCTTTCTATTTTAATAGTACTACCTTTCTTATTGCCTTAGCTCATCATTAATCTACCGG
>QQSS02233356.1:0-10134 GCA_003687565.2 Craspedacusta sowerbii | reverse complement strand
ACATACATACATACATACATACATACATACATACATACATACATACATACATACATACATACATTTATACATACATACACATACACACATACATACAAGTTCAGTTTCTTTCCCATCTCGAACAGCGTCTATAACGAAATCAACGAATCATTAAAATATGTCAATGCCAACGTATTGCAATTATGTTAAATACCGAACCAAAAACGAGCGCACACATGCATACATGCACACATACACACACACACACACACACACACACACAAACACACACACATATACATACACACACGCACACACACATCAACTCACACCTTATAAATTAGGCAGACAAAGAAAAAAAGACCCAACATCGAGTTTAAACGTTTTTTGGTTGTACTGTATTATTACCGTGAGCGGACACCAAAAACACGGGACTGCCTTCTATACGTCTTGCATGGATGGAATACTTGCAGTCGCTGATACAAAAATAAGACCATCAGAGCTTGTTGCTACCCGTAAATCTTCCTCCTCTAGCCAAAACTACTGGCTATTCGTCATAAAGAAGGGTGCCATAGCTTTACACCACGCGCGGATCAACTCTTGGATGAACAAGAAGCCGGAAATGTGATGCAGATCAGTAGACCTTGATGAAGTATCGTCTGGCGATTGGAGAAGCCGCTGTCATATCCGCCAAAGCTACCTCGAAATGACGACTTCGTCGGAGGTTTGACAAATCAAGTCGTATTTGAACTCGTCCACAAAAGCCCAGTTTCGAAGAAACCCCATAAATTTACAGATACATATAAGCAGGTAGGTTAGGCAAGGTTGCGATTGTGAACTTTTAAGCAGACAGATTGGGCAAGGTTGCGAACTTTCAAGCAGGTAGGCTAGGCTAGGCTAGGCAACGTTGTGGATGTGAACTTTTAAGCAGGTACGATGGCAAGGTTGCGGTTGAGACTTACCGACTCCTGCTCTGCCAAGGATGCTTCCGCTCGCTGCAGCTTGGAGCGGAGCTCGGCACTCTCCTTAAAGGGAATCACTAAAATCCTTGAATAACATCATGACGACAGCTCAAAGGCCCAAAACACAAGAATTACAAAATAGAATAACGAACTTTTACCATCAATCCTACTTCTAAGTTTGCTTGAAGTTTTGCTGCCATCGCTCCAAAAACAACCGACACACCACCCGTAACATCCACCACCAATACTAAACTAGTACTTTATATCCTCGCAGATCAACTGCTCAACTACAGTTGGATATCAACATGTACAGTCTCTAATAGAAGGGCAACCGAACGCACTTCAATATTTAGACTTGGATCGAGATGAGTCCGAAAGTTTAAGAGCGCTGAAAAGCAGGACACATAAACAGCGACTGGCACCTTATCGGCGGCACGAAGAGACTTCATTTCTCGCTCGTACTGTCTAACTCGCTCTTTCTCTGCGTTCAGTTCTGCTTGCATGCTACTCCTCCACTCTCGCTCGATCTTCAAGTCCGTCTCCAGCGAAGCTCTGAATGAAAGGAAAGCAATCTCCAAGAACTCCAATGGCACGTCTGAACTGCAAAGTTCTGGCAGCGGCGCATGATTCAGAAAGGCAAAGTTTCCCCTTTTCGGACGTCTCTATAGAAAAGGTGAAGACATTCAAACCTGCCCGCAGCCTCACCGGACTGAAGAGCGAAGGGCCGCACAAAGAACGACAGCTTTCGTCACCGGTAAGATGGCAGCCTATCTGTGTGCTTGCCATTAGTTGCGCGTCATATGAAAAACTTACTTTAGCCCTTCAACTTCGGCAAGTCTTGCGCCCATCTGAAGGGCAGCTTCCTCAGTGTGCTTTTGAAGCGCCTCTGTATCCATTAGCCTACACAAGCAAATTAAAGACATAAGCCGAAGCGATAAGTCCGCAACCGAGCCTAATCGCCGGGGCTAATTGCATGACCCGCCAAAATGGTGGACGGAGACAGCGATGATTTCGCAGACAAAAGATACAATATAATCGAAGCTGCAATTTAACAAAGTATTTGTCAAAGGAAAAGAATCATATGACATGAGAAAACAGCAAACAAAGAGAAAAAGTCTAGGGATGCAACGAAACAGACTCATCAAAGTCCTTTTACGCAAAACCCACCTCGCTAGATAGACATACAAATTAGGAAAAAACAAAATAATTTTTTACTTTGCTTCCACGTCTTTGGATTGCAGCATGATTCTAGCACACTTCTGCTCCATGGAAGACCAATCCTCTTGTTGCTTCTTCAAACTCAGCTCGCAGCTCTAGAGAGTTCAGTCATCAAAATCAGCATAACTACCACGGTCCATATCAAGACCCAAGTGATATTTCAGTGACGTCAAGAACAGCGCATAACTACTCAGTGAACGGGAGGATACAGGGCCATCCTCTGATGCTTCAATGTGCTTCAAGAACATGACGTCTCAAAACGTTTAGATTTGCACGCGAGCAAATATGCAATAATGTTTCACTGAGAGCTACATGAAATTCACTGACATGGTCAAATAAAGGTCAGCAAAGCTCACACACCTTGCGAAAGAGCGCTGCAAGTCACAAATACAGGTCCAAATGAGCTACACTTATCGAGGTACATAAAGTTACAGATCCACGGTACCTGCCATTTATTATGCAACTCAAGGTTGATCTTCTTGATATCTTCCAACTGTCTTCGGAGCGAAATCAGCGTGTCTTGCTTATCGTGAATATCCCTCTCCAAAAGCTGCATGGCAACCTAGCGAATTACAACGCAAATATACACGTGCATACACAATTACGTGGCACCATCTACGCGTGCAGACACAAATAAATGACAGGATCTACACGTGCAAACACAAATACATGGCACGATCCACACGTGCAAACATAAATACAAGGCACGATCTAAACGTGGACGATCTCCACGCGCATACACCATGGCACAATTTATACGTGAAAACACAATCATAAGGCACGATCTACACGTGCAAACGAAAACACATGGCACGATCTACGGGAGCAAGCATAAAAATGATCTCTTGTCGTCGAGCAACCTCGCCCAATTCATGAAGTGCATAACCACGTAGGTATCCCAAAAGCAAAATCCAAGGAACATAACGAGAGGAGGAATTGCATATTGGCAAACGATCAGATGAAAAGCCGCGCACAACTACCAGGAAGCCCGAAAATTCTGCAAACAATGCGTGGTTCGCCTCGCAGAAATCGGCTGGAAACAACTCATCCGGCATCGCAGGAATTCAACAGACATGCAGAATGGCAAAGGAAAAACGACAACGAGATGAAGAATGAAAAAAGAAGAGTAAAGGGTACGTACCTCCTTTTCTCTGTTCATCGCAATCTGCTCCTCCATCAGGATCTTCATTTCCTAAAAAAAAAACACACCACATTTACATCACACATGGTCATGGAGTGATGGAGGCGCCACAAGAACGGAAAATCGCGGAATGAAGAGTGGAAAACTTGTTCGCAGTCTCCCCACACGAAACCGGCCACACCCTTAACAGCTGCAGCAGAGTCGCACAAACTGTCCACACATTGGAAGGGACGGGTTTAAAACCCATTCACAGGGCAATGAGTAATTACAAAGGCGAGACCATGCCATCATTTACATAACGAATTAAAGAAGGCGATTGAACGAGTAAATAGATAGCGGGAAAAGACCTTGCTCAGCTGCTTTTCGTGCTCCAAGTCGGCGCTGGCTTTCAGGTAGAGATCGTTCAAGCCTGTTCTAGACTGCTGGTACGCCTGCCGCTCAGTGTTTATATCAATCTCCGTCACCTGCGAACAAACGGAACGCAACTATTCCAACACGAAGTCGTAAGAGACCTTTGCGAGCTCCGGCTCACCAGGGGTTTAGAAGTTTTCTGAATTGCCCTGGCAGCCTAGCATACATCCACATACCTCACATAATCAGGTGAAACATGCTTACTGTCCATGACGGGAGGCACATGGCCGAACGCATATTCACAATAAAACTTCAAGGTGGACAAACCTTAGAGTCCTGTTAAAGCAACATGCGCTGAAGCTTTTAATACTTTGCTAACTTTTATCACCGATCCTGAACAGTCAGTTCAGATTAAGGTTTCGCTCCTCCCAACCTCCAATCGCCTAACGTTGGCTTCCTGAAACACTTTATACCGCGCCCATCTTTACTATTTAACATAATTAATGTAATCCTCCACGCAATTCATTTATCATATTCATCACATAACTTGAACCTCTAACAGCCTCAACTATTGGGCGGAAAAGTTAGCAGGAAGGAAAGATATCTGTATGGCAATTTAAGCCACTTGCAGTTTTCGCAGACATGGCAACCATGATGAGGCTTTCCGCAAAATCAGCAGCTTAAACGTTAGCAGAACATATATGCGCACCTTCAGTCGCTCCACGTGCTCGGCAACCAACTTCTCGTAATCCGCTTTGTATCGATCTCGTTCAGCCACCATTTGTAGAGCATTGTTACAAGACGCTTGGTTCTTCGAGCACAGAACGAAACCAAAGACACGACATCAGAGACTCAGACAAAACGGCTGCAAGGAACAATCATATAACTATTAAAAAAAAACTGGCACCACCACGTAGAATATTTCCTGAATATTGTCGACTGTGTACTGCTTATTGCGCACCGATCATGAGCAATATGGAGAAGTTAGAACTCAAGCACTGGTTCACAAGTAAGGTATCGTCTCTACACTGTGTCCTATCAACTAGAACCTTACGCTATAGAACCCTAGTTAATATTCGCACATACTATCTACCTCGCCAAGACGCTTGGCTAGCCAAGTAAAAGCGACTGCTACACACAGGCCCCAAGAACGCTTTGCTGATCCGGAAGCAACCATGCAATCGAGATGTTGACAAAGAGTCAGCGATAAAAATTTCCTTAAGCCAACATAAGGAGAAAGCTTAGAGAGGTAAAAGAACTGAATGAACGCTACCTCGTCCATTGCCTTGACATACTCTTCTTGAAGAACTTTAACTTTGCGCTGCAGCTGAACAACAGAATCACTGCAAGAAGAAATACCCTACGATGACAGCGACGGCGTGCGGAAGATTCTTATGCTGCACGGAAAGCAAAGGAAAAAAAGGATAACGCGTTTCCAAGACAAATTTTCGATTTCTAAATCTGGCACATGCAGTTACCCCCGGGCAACTTCTGCAAGTCTCCGACGTCACACAAAATCCGTGGATCTTGTAGAATCCAGATAAGCTTGGCATTTACAATACGCGATTCGCATTTTCCCGATGTTGCAACGCATCTACATGAACATTTAATCCGACGGGGGCGAAGTGCGCATCATCAAACTTGGCGCTGCAGCAGAGAGCATCGATCCATGACCGATGAGCAGTAAATATAAATTCTACACAACGTCGGCCGTCTCTGACCACTGGTGACCACTTAAGACTAGCGCCACCGACCTGCTTTCGGACAACCGATTGTACGCGTAAGGCCGTAACAAGACCCGTGAAATTTCTTTAAAACGTTTAATCGGCGTTGACTGCAGACAAGACTAAAGCGTATCTTTCCCTAAAACGCATCTATGCAAATATATCTATATAGACGCATCTACAACAAACGTATACAAACATACCTACAAAAACGTATCTACCACTAAATCGCTCAAGAAAGAAAAGTACATACTCACTCGTTCAGGAGGAAGAGGAAGTAAAAACTCATTAACTATATAAATACACTCGTTTCAGGTTTGTCATTGTATGCGCATGTGCGATTACGTGGATGCATATGTGTGTGCATGTACTCGGTCATAAAATTGAGGCAAATATTATTCACTGCTCCTGGATTTTTATCGCCTCACAGACGTAAAAGGAAAACATTTACATCATTTTCAAACATGCGAATGAATACGAAAGCACTCATAAACACGATAAAATTGAAAATAATCACGAGGATTTCCAAGGAGTAAAACCATCAGCGTTAAACAACAAACCTTAATGATTTATTCAGTTGTTCCAGGTAAGCCTTCTGGTCGAGAATAACCTCGATTTTTTGCCCATCCAACTCGTCAGCGACCCTGCATACGTAAACACAAACTATGCTATTTCCGACTTAACTGACGTACCACACAAAGGCCGCTACGCGGCATGCCCTTGAATCCAAAAACTATCCACACTCAGATATCATCAAGAATTCATAGATGGAGATTCAAAACAGAGTTTCATGTCTTAAAAGTGTTCGTAAATTGAGTTTACAAATAGAGTTTTGTCCAAGCATAGGTATTGCAATGTATAGCTAGAGCCACGAACACCTACTCAACGTAACAAAACACAAGTAAGCACCAGCACACAAAAGAACCACTTGAGACAAGGAGAATGAACCAAAAGTTCAAACTGAACATTCCAAGTGCTAATAAGCAGCAAGCAACACACATAATATCAATACCTGGTCACTCCATCAGGTCTTTCAAGGTAATTCCCATCTCTTAGGTACAAACTGATGTCAATGATTCCATTCTAAACGAAGTAATATGCTGCTAAGCTAACTGAAAATACAAAATACAGCACAAACCGATGAGATAAACACCAATTCTTTTTTAGACATTATGACCATACATATTCACCACAAACCATTACCTGGCTATCGAGATCGCTTCCCTTTAAGTCAAAATTGCAGTCGATCACGGCAAGCCCAACAAGCAACCCCGCAAAAACTGAACCCTCTTCACATAATACCATGCTGTAGTCTTCATACCACTCTCTAAACAAGAAAAACACGAAACTTATGCCCTATGCAAAACCAAGGAGCAGCTCTTGAACATCTTGAAGCCAACAGGAACCTGGCATTTTTAACTAGCACTTCAGACGCTGAAAAAGTCTGGATTTACAAAAACAGTACTTTTAAGATACTGGCCCCAATTCTAACAGTTTGTGCACCATGATTGCCTTCAAGCGAAAGAAGAAAAAAGAAACACAATCAGGCTTCAAGCAAAAGCATGTTAAAGCAAAAAGCCAACAGGAAAGCAACGACACTGATGCCCTCAATACACATCCTCCTCAAATACAACCCCTTTATTTGTGAGAAAAGAAGAATTCTCTTGAATTTCCAAAGCAGTCCCTGCATTGCAAGCCATACAAGGCAAAGTGCATAAAAATGGCACAATCAAAGTGGACTGAAAGAACATCGTGACTTGCAAGATCTTAGAATATATTCAATAGGAAACAAAATTCAATATTTAAATTTGCTAAGTTTTATGAGACCAAGAAATCATGAAGTAACTAATGATTTATTATGAATTCTTACCTCAAAATACCTTTTTCCTCAACAATTGCCAACATTTGCTCTGCTATCACTTTCTGCATTAATGAAAGCCGCAGCCATGCTCTACATTTTCCTAATGTAGTCCTAACAGTCAAAATTTAAATCCTCTTAGCATACAATTACTACGCTCAAAATACACACATAATTTAAACCTTTCTACAGGATGTCAGCTCAGTTGTATGGGGTAGTCCTAGGTAGGACTAACATATGCTAAATAAATTACTTTGTTTTTGCCTCTGATCAGCTGTATCAGGAAGATCTTGCACCAGATTTAATATCACATCGTCCCAGCACGAAATTGCTAGCCTGTTAAAGCAGCCTATGATTATTACTCAGAAACATAGGTGGATCTAGCAAAGGCAATGGGCTGAAAGAGTAGGAAACATCAAGCCCAATATTGCACTCCACAGGAAATCCAATTATCTTAGGCAGGGCTTAGCACTTAGGCCTCACCAAAAACACATTCTGTCATTTTATTTTCTATCAAATGTTAATTGATCAAGGCACGATAATTTTCAGTGGTTTTCATAAGTAAACAACATTATGCTGTAAACAGCATCAAACTCAGGAGATCCAGCGGAATTTTAAACCCCTGTGAGAGTTTTCTTATTATTTCATCTTATTGACTTCCCTTCAGAGATTATTTTCTCACACACCCTCCATCATTACAGATTCTACATAATACAATCAAATACATATGATATTAAAACCAGCACTAAAGCACAGACATGTAACCCACACAAAAAGTTGGCAGAAAATTATACAGTAGCACAGGTCTCTGTGACAATATAACTGTATTGCATAGACACCACATCTTAAGACACCAATTAAAATCACAAGAACTAGGTCACATAATGGTATGATGAATTCCATGGTGTGTCATCAAAACCCGTAAGTAGACAAAAATGCACAGTCAGATGACTTAATCAAGACTAGAACCTTGAAAACATACTCAATGTTGAAATCATCACATGGCAAGGAACTATTACAGCAACAGCATATACACCACGAAACAACAACAAAATCGCTGAAATATCAACAAAAATGGTGCAAAGACTTACTTAATATTAGGCAAGTTCCGTATATTCAGTAGAATGCCATGCAAGCCAGGGACTAAACTCTCCAGCATCTCCAACACACCATAAAACTCCTTACGCTGACCAAGCAGACTGCGACGAGCTGCAATAATTAAAAGATCGGCAAATTGCCTTGCAGCCAAGTACAGTATTGCCAACAGCCTGCATAGCAAACTCTCACAAACATATTCTGCCTAAACCCAACAGCCCACAATAGTGCTTTCTCTCATCTGCAGTCACTAAAATGAGTTTACAAATAACCAAATACCTTTTAAGCCATGTCGGAGAACGTGCTCACTGATTACGAAAAACTGTTCGAGCACAGTGCATTCTTCAGTCAAAACACGCCCAGTACCTATACTGAGGGAAGCATCAATTAGCGTTTTTATGCAAAGCTTGGCAATGTTCAGCAAATTTGATCGTTCAACTCTTCTTTTGTGATCTAATGTACCCTCCTGCCATTGAGATCCACTGAAGGAGCCACCTTTATGAGGGGATGAAGACAAAATAGGGGAATCTTCGTCTTCAACAGCGTCTGCCATCTCTTGCCTGCTCTATATCAATCCTGTAAAATGATTTCAGGATAATATAAATTTTAATGCCCTGCCATGTCTCACCACACTGCTTTTGACAATGCATCAGATAGTAAGATAGAAAAACAAATTATTTGTAAGCTCTTCATTGCTTATGCACATGAGTAATGGGAGCTTATAAGTAATCCTTATGCTCTAGCATCCTGTTGAAGATAGCACCAGACTAATAATTAAGGCTAGCAACCAAGCGATCAGTAGCTACTGACCGTAGCCGGGGCGTTGATCAAAACTTTTTTTCTCCCTCTGTTTCTCCCTCCGCTCCATGTTATTTTGAGTAGCTATAATGCATTTAAATTGGATTGCTTTCTGAGTTTACGGAATTAAGTCAGTGCACATGACGCGAAGTGGATCGAGACATCTGCGATGAAAAGCCTAGCTTTTTAAAATTGGGTTTGGTTCTAAAATTACTTGACAAGTCGTAGTCTTTGCAAATCATAAAAGCCTCAAAGCCCATAGAAGGTGATCTCGGTGCCAGCGACTTCACAGCAATTTACACTGCCTCTGCACTTAATAGATTCGCGTTATATAGGACATTTCGCGCCAATGCGTCAGCTCTCGTGGTCTAACGATAGCTTTGGGGCCCTCATTACTGTTACGAGGGTGGAAGAATCCACCAAAGCATAACAGATCCTGAGACGGAACCTGTCTGCCTTTCGGGAAGGTTCGGTTTTTCTCGGCTCGGGAATATTATTCCGATAAAACTCCTGCGGAAACTGACTGGTGGGACAGACAAGATAAGAATTTATTTTTCTCAATAATTGTGCAAAGAAATATGCGTAAACAGAACAAAATTAACGCAAAACTCACAATGGAAAAGACGCCCCTCTTTAGCAAAGCGAATCGGAGTTGAGGAGCCCCCCCTAATACTTCTCTAAATAAGTATTTCTATGCCACCTTTATACACATAAAAAAAGCCTGTGATAAACAATCGCTACATCAGCTTTTGCCATAGTTTTGGGTCAAGCAGGTTTGTGTTGTTACCACCAGTTACCTATCTATTCAGTTAAAGATCATTATGCATTTAAATGCTGTTTTGATGACTAAATTTTCATTAATACTTGACAGTAAGAAGAATTTGCAAATTGCGCTTGAGTTGCGACTTACTGATGCTCAGGTCCAAGTCAATAAGTTTGTTCAAGACGTTCGAGAGGACAAAGTTAAGGATCACCGTATGTAACATTTTCTTTCCTCGGTACATTGAG